>QRFJ01000007.1:3720654-3794213 GCA_006176705.1 Cocos nucifera | reverse complement strand
GAACTCTACAGATGGCCGACCCTTCAGGTCCAGACGAACTCCCCCAGCTTCCCCTTCGGCCGAACTCTGTTACAAGTCCGAACTCCGTTGGATGAACCGTCGCCTGCAGCAAGACCGGACGGCGCCTTCCTCTTCCGTACCGGACTCCATGCGGCCGACTGCTCGCCGGTATGGCTCCCACGACCTACCGGACGACGCCTTCCTCTCCGTACCGGACTCCATGCGGCCCACGGCTCGCCGGTATGGCTCCCACGATCTACCGGACGACGCCTTCCTCTCCGTACCGGACTCCATGCGGCCCACGACTCGCCAGGTATGGCTCCCACGATCTACCAGACGACGCCTTCCTCCCCGTACCAAGCTCCATGCTGCCCGACGACTCTCCGCCAGACGGCACAGCCGTCACCATCAACTAAGCTCCGCTATAAAAGGACCCCTCCCGACATACTAAGGCTAAGCTCTCTGAACTCTCGACTCTCTAAGCTTTCCTCCACATCTTTAAGCTCCGGAACTCATTCCGAGCACTCCATTACTGTTGGTCGGAAACTAACTTGACCGTCGGAGGGTCCTGCCGGAGCCACCACCCCACCGGTTCCGGACGGGACTTCGTTTTGCAGGTCCCCGGCGTCTTCCAGCGGCCTCGATAAGGGCGACCTCCGGCGGCGACGGATTTCTGCACCAACAATACCTTTATACCAAATATGGATAATACTATCTTCTCTTCATCACAAGCCTTGAAGGGCATTACCATGAGCTTATACCAATCAAGTTTAGAAAATTCTTGAACTTAATTGTAGGAATTGATTTAGTGAGCATATCAGCTAGATTTTGAGTGGTGTGAATTTTTTGAAGTTGGGTATCATCCTTTTTCACCAATTCTCTGATAAAGTGATACATGACATCTACATGTTTAGTGCATTTGTGATACATTTGGTCTTTGGCAAGGTGCAAAGCACTCTAGCTGTCATAATGAATATTCAAATAATCCTGTTCGAGACTCAAATGTTGTACCAATCCTCTTAGCCAAATAGCTTCTTTTGCTGCCTCTATCAATGCCATATATTCTGCTTTAATAGTAAACAAAGCAATTGTAGACTGCAAAGTAGCCTTTTAACTAGCTGCACATCTAGAAAGAGTAAACATATATTCGATCAAAGATCTTTTCCTGTCCAAGTCACAAGCATAATCTGAATCACAAATCTTATAACTGTATAATTACTTTATACAGAGAATACCAATCCCAATTTAAAAGTGCTTTTTAAATATCTAAATATCCATTTCACAACTGACCAGTGAGCCTTCTCAAGCTTATCCATGTATTTTCTCACTACAGTTATTGCCTGTAAAATATCAGATCGAGTGCAGACCATCATGTACATGATGCTGCCAACTACACTCGCATATGGCACTCTAGATATATATCTCTCCTCATCCTCAATCCGAGGAGAATCTCTAGTAGATAATCTAAAATGACTGGCAAAAGAGGTAGTAACTGGCTTGACTGTAGATATACTAAATCTATCCAAGACTTTCTCAATATAACCATGCCGAGTAAGAAAAAATATACCTGACTGCCTATCACGAATAATCTTCATTCCAAGTATCTTCTTTATCGATCCAAAGTTCTTCATTTCAAATGCAGTATTGAGCTCAGCTTTCAGCTTCTGGATGATTGACATGTTCTTGGCTGTAATTAATATATCATCCATGTATAGTAATAAGTAATAAAAGGATCTATCAGAAAGTTGCTAGTGTTAGATATATGTGCCTTAAAAGTCAGAATTGGCTGATAACTGTAATACACTTCTAGGGGCAAAATTAGAATTTTGACTAATATCAATAAAATGGATTATTTTCTATCACATATGTGCATTTAGTGTCTGTGATACATCCTTTGAGTTAATGATAATGATAATTCATATTTTCAAGAGTTAAAAATTTAAGACATGAATAATTATTATTAACTCATAAAATACTTTCGATCAGAGGATCATCATGAGGATGGTAATTGATCCAGAAGGTTGGTGTACAATCGCTTCTCTTTAGTAGATGAATCTTGAGTCTACGGTGTGGAGACACCGGAGCGAGAGTATAGGTACTCATTAGAGAACGAGGATACTGAGCGTGACCATCTTGAGTAGTCATTAGGAAGTCTACCTTCTCATCAATGACTGACTCGATGCTGTAGTAGTGTGTCTGATTCTTTGATCTGAGATGCATCGATAGTTCACCTTGAGGATGTTATAGTTTGACTATACCATTACTCGATCTCCTAGCCATTCGGAATTCTGAGGTATATGTTGGCTATAGCATGTTCATTGTAGGAACTAGATAGCATCAAGATCGAATCTATCTATCTTGATGGTAGAGGAGCAGCCCTATGATGATCATGAGAATCAAGTCTCGAAGTCCATGGCCATGGCAGAGTGAAACAATAGAAAGAGTTTCTATTTAGATTTTCACATTGGACTTGAATCGAATGGTTACATCATATGACAGAGAATAGGGTTTGATGAGTTTACCTTAACCCTAATCTGATCGGGACTCAAGATAGAAGAACTTAATCACACAAGTAGCTGCACCAAGAGGTTCACATTCAGCTCTGATGGGTTATCACCATATACTGCTAGGTGTCACTAGTGGATTTTGGGAGCAATTAGAATGATTTAGATGATCGATCATTCTAGCTGTTCGAATCAGAAGAGTTCTGATCCATCGAAAGGAGTTTCGATGATGTCGATGATAGAGATCATGACATATCCCATTACCATATAGAACTGAACCTAACTGGATCACACAAATAAGGGTTTGAATCTGGTGATCATCAATTGAACTGATCCAGTTCAATTGATCTGAATGAGATTCAATTAGGTTCAAGAAAATCATGCTAGCACTCGATTGAACCTAACGTTCTTCTTTTACTATCATAAATAGTTGTTCTGACTGAGCCAAAGGAGTTTGTACTCATTTAGAGGTCTTCACTTTGTCTGACTAAAGTTTGTCCAAGTCAGAAAAGGTTGTCTTATTTTGTAAGACATTACCTGCCATTTTTGGTCACCTGCCATTTCTCGTCCTTTGACTTTGGTCAAAAGTTGACCTTTGACTGATCAAATATTGACCATTGATACTTTGACTTTTGTCCACATGTCACGCACCTATTGAAGAATTGGTGGGGGCCTGTCCCCTTGTCAGAACCTGGTAAGGAGGAGGGTGAATGCCACCCTTGGCGTGTGCCCAAGTTGGAGGCGCCCAGGAGTCCCTGTTGGATAGGAACTCCATCTCCTTTTTGGATTCCAATTAGAGTTCTCCTAAAAATCAACTTTGACTGGTCTTAGATGCCCTCTAAAGAGAAATCTAGGGGACTCTATTCCCATCAATCAGATTTAGATCTGATTTCACAAAGGGTTGTGATTGGTTGGGAAGAAGAGGAGTTGGATCACGCTTAGTTTATAAATAAGACCCTGCGCCCAACTCAAAGAGCATCACAATTCTCCATGCCCCAAGGCTGCTTCTCCTCTCCTCCTCCACGCCAAACCCACCTTCTCCCTCTCCTCTCTACGTCCAAAAGAAGTTTTTGGACCTTGGTTGGTGCGATCCAGATGAGAGAAAGACGACTGAAAGCTAGAAGACTGCATTGCTGCATAGGACAACTGCTAATTTTCAAAAGAAGTTTTGAAGATTCTCCAGATCAGATCCAGATCTTATTTTTGGAGATGTGATAGAGAAAAAGAGAATCTCCAAATTCAACTCGAGTGGATATCGATAGAGATCAGACACTTGCGTGGCTTGATCCAGAACCTTCCGCTGCTCACAGAATCATCATCGGATAATAGGATTACCCACTTCAAGATAAATTTAATTTAATTTAATTTATCTAATTTTATTTTAATTATTAAAATAATAAAAATTAGATTTAAAATATTTTAGATCTGATTTAGATCAAAGAAAAAAATTTCGAAATATATCTCTTGATCTGATCAGATCTGAACGAATCTGATTTGGAAAATCAGAATTTTTCTTCAACTGGTATCAGAGCCAAGGTTCTAAAAGTGTTTAGATCTAACTTTAAATTTATTCTAAATAGAAAATAAGTGATTTTAGATGTCACATAAGATGTGATTAGATCTAAAATTAAAAAAAATTAAAATTAAATGATTTGGATCTAAGATTAGAAAATATGCATGACTAGTTCTAAAATAGAATAGTTCTATAGAATAGTCTTGTATATTTTTAATTTAATTTAATTAAATTATATTTTAAATTTATTTATTTACTATTTTTTAATATTATAATTATTATAATAATATTTTAAAAAATAATAAATAAAAATTATTTAATTTTAAATATCATATGAGATATGATTGATGCATGTCTAGACTAGTAGTAGAATAGTTCTACATAGTTGTCTAGATTAGAATTTATTTTGATTAGATCAATTTAAATCTAATTTTTTAGATTATTTTAAGATAATTTAGATCTAAAAATATTCATGATTCGATACATGAGATGTATGCAAAATATGTCATGATTAGATCTAATCTGTATATGAGATATATGATATAGATCTAAAACTATTTTGTAGTATTGCATGTTCCTGATTAAGGCGTTTCTCTTGGCCGTCCGGTCATAAGAACGAAGAAGGGTTTAAAGGCCCTCTCTTCCCATTCGATAGAGAACTCCAAGTTCAGGGATACACAGACTCGGATTTTATATCCGATATAGATGATCGAAAGTCGACATCTGGGAGTCTGTTTGTGTGCAATGGTGGTGCTATCAGCTGGAAGAGTTTCAAGCAAATGGTGATAGCAGATTCCACCATGGAAGCAGAATATATCGCTGCATCAGAGGCTGCGAAGGAAGCATTCTGGTATAAGAAGTTTACTGCAGAAATTGAAGTAATGCCATCAGATGCCATTCCTCTGTACTACAATAATAATGGCACCATAGCCCTTGCTAAGGAGCCGAGGTCTCATCAAAAATCTAAGCACATTGAGCGGTGATACCACATCATCCATGATTACCTCAAGAAGGATTACGTCAAGGTTAAGAGAGTTGACTTCGCAGATAATGTGGCAGACCTACTTACAAAGTCATTGGGCCAGCAGAAGATCGAAGCCCATCTTGAGAAGATGGGACTTAGACTTGTAGCCAATTGGCTTTAAGACAAGTGAAAGATTGTTAGATATATGTGCTTTAGAAGCCAAAATTGGCTGACACTTGTAATACACTTCTAGGGGCAAAATTATAATTTTGACTAATACTAATAAAATGGGTTATTTTCTATCACATATGTGTATTTAGTATCTATGATACATCCTTTGAGTTAATGGTAATGATAATTCATATTTTTAAGAGTTGAAAATTTAAGACATGAATAATCATTATTAACTCATAAAATGCTTTCGACCATAGGATCATCACGAGGATGGTGATTGATCCGGAAGGTTGGTGTACAATCACTTCTCTTTAGTAGATGAGTCTTGAGTCTACGGTGTGGAGACATCGGAGTGAGAGTATAGATACTCATTAGAGAACGAGGGCACTGAGCGTGACCATCTCGAGTAGTCATTAGGGAGTCTACCTTCTCGTCAATGACTGACTCGATGCTGTAGTAGTGTGTCTGATTCTTTGACCTGAGATGCATCGGCAGTTCACCTTGAGGGTGTTATAGTTTGACTACACCATTACTCGGTCTCCTAGCCATTCGGAACTCTGAGGTGTATGTTGGCTATAGCATGTTCATTGTAGGAACTGGATAGCATCAAGATGGAATCTATCTACCTCGGTGGTAGAGGAGCAGCCCTATGATGATCATGAGAATCAAGTCTCGAAGTCCATGGCCATGGTAGAGTGAAATAATAGAAAGAGTTTCTATTTAGATTTTCACATTGGACTTGAATCGAATGATTACATCATATGACAGAGACTAGGGTTTGACGAGTTCACCTTAACCCTAATCTGATCGGGGCTCAAGATAGAAGAACTTAATCACACAAGTAGCTGCACCAAGAGGTTCGCATTCAGCTCTGATGGATTGTCCACCATATACTGCTAGGTGTCACTGGTGGATTTTGGGAGCAATTAGAATGATTTAGATGATCGATCATTCTAGCTGTTCGAATCAGAAGAGTTCTGATCCATCGAAAGGAGTTTCGATGATGTCGATGATAGAGATCATGACATATCCCATTACCATACAGAACTAAACCTAACTGGGTCACACAAACAAGGGTTTGAATCTGGTGATCATCAATTGAACTAATCCAGTTCAATTGATCTGAATGAGATTCAATTAGATTCAAGAAAATCGTGCTAGCACTCGATTGAACCTAACGTTCTTCTTTTACTATCATAAATAGTTGTCCTGACTGAGCCAAAGAAGTTTGTGCTCATTTAGAGGCCTTCACTTTATCTGACTGGAGCTTGTCTAAGTCAGAAAAAGTTGTCTTATTTTATAACATTACCTGCCATTTTTTGTCACCCGCCATTTCTCGTCCTTTGACTTTGATCAAAAGTTGACCTTTGACTGGTCAAATGTTGACCATTGACATTTTGACTTTTGTCCACGTATCATGCATCCATTGGAGGGCTGGTGGGGGCCTGTCCCCTTGCCAGAACCTGGCAAGGAGGAGGGTACATGCCACTCTTGGCATGTAACCAAGTTAGAGGCGCCCAGGAGTCCCTGTTGGATAGGGACTCCATCTCCTTTTTGGATTCCAATTAGAGTTCTCCTAAGAACCAACTTTGATTGGTCTTAGTCGCCCTCTAAGAAGAAATCCAGGGGACTCTATTTCCATCAATCAGATTTAGATCTGATTTCACAAAGGGTTGTGATTGATTGGGAAGAAGAGGAGTTGGATCACGCTTAGTCTATAAATAAGATCCTACGCCCAACTCAAAGAGCATCACAATTCTCCATGCCCTAAGACTGCTTCTCCTCTCCTCCTCCACGCCAAACCCATCTTCTCCCTCTCCTCTCCACGTCCAAAAGGAGTTTTTGGACCTTGGTTGGTGCGATCCAGACGAGAGAAAGGCGACTGAAAGCTAGAAGGCTGCACTGCTACATAGGACAACTGCTGATCTTCAAAAAGAGTTGAAGATCCTTCAGATCAGATCCAGATCTAATTTTTGGAGACGTGATAGAGAAGAAGAGGATCTTCAGATCCAACTCGAGTAGATATCGGTAGAGTTCAGGTACTTGCATGGCTTGATCCAGAACCTTCCGCTGCTCATAGGATCATCATCGGATAATAGGATTATCCACTTCAAGGTAAATTAAATTAAATTTATCTAATTTTATTTTAATTATTAAAATAATAAAAATCAGATCTGAAACATCCTAGATCTAATCTAGATCAAAGAAAATTTTTTTTTGAAATATATCTCTTGATCTGATCAGATCTGAACGAACCTGATTCGAAAAATTAGAATTTTCTTTCAGCTAGTGATACACATAACTATCATATGGAGATTTGCGGTATCCATGGTCGACCATAAATCTATCAAATTTACGGTACCACTATCTTAGAGACTACTTAAGACCATATAAAGATCTCTTAAGTAAATATACATGATCTTCTTTATCTGAAATCTCAAAACTAGATGGCTGTTGCATATAAATTTGCTCTTCTAGGTCGCCATGAAGAAAGACCATCTTAATATCTAATTGTTCCAGCTTTAAATTTTGAGAAGCAACAAGAGCAAGTAACATACAGATAGAAGATTTTTTGAGTATAGGAGAAAATACCTTTTTGTAGTCAATACCCTCCTGTTGATTGTAGTCCTTTGCCACCAGCCTGGCCTTATATCTAAAATCTTGAGGACTAGTCCCCTCCTTCTTCTTGAAGATCCATTTGCAACCTATTGCCTTCTCGTCCTTTGGTAATTTGACTAACTCCCAAGTTTGATTCTTTTCTAAAGACTATACTTCTTTAACCATAGCCATGGTCTACTGCTCAGCTTGTGAACTACTAATAGCCTCTTGATATGTAGTCGGCTCATCACCAATAGTGTCTACAACATTCAGAGTGTAATAAACTAACTCAGCACAAGCAAAATCCTCAAAACATATCTTTGAGGTGCTCTGATTTGATGCATGGGTTTTGGAGTAGCAATACTATCAATCTGATTATGGCCCTATGTGATAACCTCCTCCTAAGTCTATATCTCTATGCCTGTTAACTGTTGTTGATTCTGAATATAAGTATCTTCATTTGATTGTTGCTATCGTAATCTAATAGTTTGGTCAATATCCATAATAGTCTTATCATGCTAACCCTGACTTTTATCTCTTTGAGAAGAACTAGGCTGTAGCTGCCTTGAAGGAGTAGCTATCTCATGAAATATCACATCCTTGCTAACTAAGAATCCTTGGGATTCAGGCTCCATGCACCATAGTCTGTAGTCCTTCACCCCATATGCGTAACCACTAAATACGCACTTTTTAGCCTTAGGGTCCAACTTTTCATCTTTGACTTGTGTATAAGCTGGACACCCAAAGATTCTAAGTACTGAATAGTCTACAGGACTTCCTATCCACATCTCTTTCGGAGTCTTCATGCTTAATGCTAATGCTGAAAATTGATTTATAATATAGCAGGCTGTGTGAGAGCTAAAAATTCTCTACTTAATCTAGAACTAAATAGCATAGACCCTACTCTCTCTAATAGTCTGCGGTTCATGCGTTTTGCCACATCATTCTATTGAGGTGTACTTATTATTGTTCTGTATCTAATAATGCCTTCTGATTTGCAAAAGTTATTAAATTTTGTAGCATAAAATTCTAATCCATTATCAGTTCGAAAGATTTTCACCTTCCTTTCAGTTTGCCTATCGACCATAGTCTTTCATTTTTTGAATGTTTCAAACACATCACTCTTATTTCTAATGATGTATATCCAGACTTTTTGAAAGTAATCATCAATAAAAGTAAGTATATATCTGGATCTATCCTTGAATGCAATTAGGGCAGGTCTCCATAGGTCAGAGTGAATATAATCTAATATACTAGTTGTCCTATGCATGCCTATAGTGAAGCTGACTCTGTATTATTTTTCAAATATGCAGTTCTCACAGAATGCAAGTATACCAATCTTCTGACCACTCAGCAGACCATGTCTGCTTAGCTCCTATAAATCTTTGTTTGAGATGTCTCCTGTCTATGGTGCCATAAATATGTCAATTGCTCAATAGAAGATTGTACAACTGATGCCTATCCAACCACCATATTGCCATTCAGATAGTAAAGGGTGCCACTCAATTTATCTCTCAACAAGGTTAATACTCCTTTATTAATAGTTATCAATCCTCTACCCCATCTACCCTCATAACCTGCTCTGTCAAAAGCATGTATTAAGAGAAGGTTCCTTTTTAATTTAGAAATATATCTAACATCGTCCAATGTCATTATAGTGTTTGAATTAGATTTAATTTGGATTGTACCAATACCTTCTATATTATAGATACCATCATTTCCAAAAAGAATAGTACCCCCCTTCATAAGATCTAAAGGAAGAGAACTATTTCTTATGGGGTGTCATATGGAAGGATGCTCCAGAATTCATGATCTAAGTATCAGCATGACTAACACTGTAAGCAGCTGTAAATACTGCATCGTCTGATGTATTACCAATATCGTATTTGAGATTATTCCTTTATTCTTTTGTTCCTTCCCTTTTTTAGATTATAGAAGCTTACATTCTGATTTTCAGTGGCCTGGCTTTTTTATAATAGTGATAAATACCTGATCTTTTAGGCCTAGATTTTGATCTATTTTTAGACATACTTCTACCTCATCCTTTCTTTTTCTGTTCATCTCTGCCTTTAACTGTAAGCCCTTGTCCTTGAGCTGGTGTCTGAGCCGTAGCTTCTTCCTCTTCAAAATTTATAGTTTCTCTTCTATAAAATATGGTAATAGTAATATGCTCAAAGAACTTAGGCAAAAAGTAAATTAAAATCAAAGTCTTATTTTCTTCATCTATATCGACACCAATATTTGCTAAATCAAGCAGGAGCTTATTATACTCATCCAAATGATCTTTGAATGAAGTTTCTTCTGCCATACAAAATGTGTATAATTTTTTTTTCAAATATAATCTATTGGTCAGAAATTTTATCATATAAGACTATCCATTTTTTTTCTATATATCTTTGACTGTATCTAGATCCACAACATTGCATAGGACTTTATCACTCAATCTTGAAAATAGGGTTCCTAGAGCTCTCTCATTAATTTCTTCTTTGATAGCCTCATTATCTTCTGAGATTGCATCCATAAGGGCTTTTGCTATACTTTTTTTAACTAACAAATATTTCATTCTTTCCTTTCATAATGAAAAGTCTTTTGTGCCATCAAAGATGGCCACTTCATGCTTGATGGAGATAGAATAAGAAATAGACATCGAATTATTAGCCATTGAAAAATTTTGTTGCTTGTCACTAGCTATCTAAGTGCTCTAATACCAATTATTGAGATCAAGCACATCGAATTTGATTGATTTAGGCTTAAATTTTAACGTTATTTTTGGCATAAGTTAACAAACATAAATGATATAAAATTTACGTGATTCGACACAAGAAGCCTACATCTACGAGAAGGAGGAGCAATCCATTAAACAATTCATCCCAAAATAGATATAATATAAGGTATAAAATATCCAAAATAAGAATCACAAGGCAGTAGAAGGCAACAAAGTCTAATTGGACCAATCAATCTCGACCTCGGTAATAATAGAAGATTATCTGAAATAAAGATTCTCTTTCTTTGGCAAAAAATCAAAGTATAATACCAAAATATCAATGACGAACACCAATCGAAGAACGAAGGCATTCGGTCAACAGCACAGCATTCTTGAAATCAAGAAGAGAAGAAGGCTTGAAGAACTCTCGCACCAAAAGAAAGAAAATGGAGAAGAGATCTCCTGGTATACCAAAATATCAAAGAGAAGCCTTCAGTGCAGAGCTCTAAATAGTCGGAAATGAGAAACAGGGCAACAGAAGCAACGAGAACCAAAAGCCAAGAGTCCAAAAGAAAAATAAGAAAAAAAGAAAAAAACTAGAGCTTATCGTTGCATATTGGAGAGAGAGAGCTTTGATCAGGAATAATTCCAGCAATACCCGGAGTCCAAGTTTCATTCAAAGAAGACTTCTGAAGCCGTGAGTCTCAGGAGTCTATCGGAAAGATTTGATATAAAATCTGTTTTTTTGAGAAAATCCAGATTTTGCAGCCACACTTTTATTTTATGACACAGGGTTTGGCTCGAGATCTCTCTCTTTTATAGTTTGTTTTCCACGGTCAGTGGACGGGGAGGGGAGAGTGCACGGCAGATAAGGTGCCCCCGATCAGGATGGGGGTGGATTCCTTTGATAAAAACATACAAAAAAAAAAGAAAAAAAAAAAGAAGAAGAAAAAAAATAGAAGAAAGTGGAGTACGATGGAGATAGGATCAATCTCGGTGCGATTATCTATCTTGGTTCTTGGTTCTTGGTTCCACCTTGTAGCCATGGAGAAATTATTGCATGCACCAGGTCTAAGTGAACCAGAGCAAATCCTGGAGCATACGCACAATGGATAGTGCGCAATCGGGGGATTGGGGAATAGAGGGGGAAACGTGGCGTGTTATCCACCGTAGGATTTAGCAGGATCCAATTGCAGCTGGTGCAAGCAATACATAGACGCCCGCCGTAGACTAACAGCCCGACCCAAAACATTTGGATCGGAGGGTAGCAGCCGGCTGGGCTTGGTCAAGTTTTTTGGGTCAAATTTGTATCTCGTTACATGCTTGACAACTTCTCCTCTCTAATATTTCGATGCAAGAATCCCCTTAGATACTTAGTTAACAGGACAACCAGATCACCCACTAAAATGCGCCCAACTAGTTTAATCTCTCTCTTCCCTCTGCATATAATATATTTGATTTTGTATAGCCAACAAAAACATATCAAACATTCAACAATAACTTTCAACTTCGGGGAATTAGGACAAAAATCCCGCATGCATACGTAGATATATAAATGCATACACATGCACATGCTGTGCATCCCTATACACGTGCATATGCATGTACATGCGTATGTATGCACACATATGTTGCTTATAAAAGAAAGATAGAATGAGGAGTAAAAATTTTTATATATATACTTGGACAAGAAAAAGAGATAAAAAAGAAATCCATATTTCTATCTAAAAAGAAAAGAAACCCATATTAGTATGCCATAAGTCCAATTAGACGACGGATTGGATTGCTACATCTGATTTCTCTTTCCTTAAAAATGATATTGGCTGCTGATGGTTAGGATGTATATTAGAGACTTATTTGATTGATGAGAATATAAGGGAAAAAGTATAGTAAATGAAAAAATAAATGAATCCCTTTCACGTGTTTGGAGTTTATAAAGATAACAGATTGGAAGGTAGTGGAATAAATTTTCTGTGTTTCATGAAAAAAATATAAATTTTTAGTTTTTTTATCAAATTAAGATTTTTTTTTTCAAAAATATTCTTAAAATCATGAATAGGACAGGATAGTTTTTTTTCTTTACTAAGATATTTTATAAAATTTTTATGAAAAAATATATACTCAATCAAATATAAGATATTTTAAAGTATATATATATACATATATTTTATATGATGAACTAAATATATCAAAATTATTTTATAGACATCGCATCTCCTTATGCCCCGAAAACAGCCTCCAAATTCCAATCAGTGCCATCTGCTGTAGCGTGCTAAAAGGAGAAATCTCACCATTTGACAATAACACCTTATTATAGGTGAAGCCGTGTTGTGAGGTCCGGTCCGAAAGGAACACTTGCACCGGATGTGTTCCGGGCCAGATGGAGGACGGTCTAGACCTTCCGGTCTGGTCATATTCAATCCAATCGGGGACCGGTGGAAATCTTGCGATCGCCTCCCTCTTATATACATCACCCGGAGCTGCGCGAAGGGTCTTTCGTTTCGCTGCCGGTGCATAACCCCTTCTCCGGTCGTCGCTATCATCGGCCGATATCTCTCGGGTAAGGCTTCGAGTTCTTTCCTCCTTTTCTGTTGTTCTTTCATCGTATTCTTGCACTATCTCATGTCTCCTTTCTAGGGTTTCTGTGAGCAGGATGGATTCTTGACCATTGGCTAACCTAGGGTTTTCTTTTTTAGAAAAATTAAAAGGTTTGCCGAGTCTTGATTTTTTTCTTGTAATTTCTGTGCATAATTCTGCACTATAATCTAAATTTAGGGTTTTCAAAGGAGGTTTTTAAGATTCTTTCCAGCCTCATTAGTTAATCCTTTTCTAGCTTGAGTTTTCCACACCATGAATTGGTGCCAATGAATTCCTTTGCTGTCTTGATTTGTTTGGAGCTGCCGCTTGGTAGGTTTGGATACAATCGTGACATTCTTCACTGGTTGATAATAAAAATATTTGGTGATATTTTTTTTCTACAATATCGAGCTTCGATCATAAGGGAAATGAAAAAGTTTCTTGAAAAGAGAGATACCGATGTTTTGGGGAACAGTACGAGGAGGGGAGCTCATTGTGTACCATGTAATGCAAGGAATTCATTTTAATATTGCCTTCTTATTCCATATTAGCTGATCTTTTGAAGCCCCACCTTTCTTTATAGAGTTGGATTGGTAGTTGCAGCTTTTTGTTGAAATTTGTGGTTATCAAGTGGTTTACTGAAAGTACAGAAACCTATCCGCCAATTATTCAAACTTAATTGCAATGGTCATATTTTGTCATCCTAATGAACTGAGATCGTTGGTTATGGAACATAATGTCTTAGATCCTCTAGTTGCAAGAGCTTGGTGAAAGAGATTGCACCTATCTTAATATTTCCCGATGATCTCTTCCTGTTAAACATTTTGTGACGACTGGAAATAGGATTGGGAGTTTTTGTTCCCCCTTGCTACAAATATAATATTTATTTATTTAGGGGGGTGGGGTGGAATGTGGTCCCGTTTTAGCTTCAGGCTTATCTTGTAGCTCGCTGATGCTTTTCCTTTTCTTTTATTTAGCTGAGATAACATTCCTTCGATTGTTCTAGAAAAAATCTTGATACAATTGATATTGCCTGTCTAATGTTTTCATCTGGGAATCCATATCATGGAATTTGAGACCTTAGTTGCCAGAATCAGCTGTTAATGTTGGAGAAAATGTGGGTGCAGATGCAGAGAGGTGGATGTTTTAGGAAAATTTCTAGTAAGGAAGTACTTAGGAAGCATGTGTAGGTTTGAGGTGCCGGAAGATTCCGAAGTGGGTGCATTATCCTAGGTTGAAGATGCTGGAGACTAAGTTTCAGAGCTTAGCAAACAGCATACTAAACTTGATATGGGGTTTAGTCAGGTTGTTTGGATCTTAAGTTTGAGTGCAAACATTAAAAAAGAAAAAACATTGTAAATTTGCATTGTTGAGTTGAGGTGTCAATGGGAAAGGAATTGGACCTATTCTCCAATAGTCAATTCTTTGAATTGTAAACAGAAATACAAAAATCTATCTACAATTTCTTACAATTTCTTAACCAAGCTGCTGCAAGGTTGTTATTATTCTAATATAGCTCCATTAAAAACCATAAAAATGACTTGACATCTTTCTATTCAAGTAAAATATAAAGATATTATGTGTTCTTCTTTATGATGTAGACCTGTAATGTTGAACTAAATTCCTTAGCAGCATGAGGTGGCCAAAATTCACCTGAGAGTGGCATCAATTTTTTGCTACTCGGCGACTGAGGAATCCAATTTAGGATCCTACCAGTCTTCTAAGAAAAGGGGGTGGGAACTCTCAGCTGGTTCGTCCATTTCATGGGCATGACTGTATGCCTGGTCTATTGAAGTGCACATTTCCTTTACGTTTTGATCCATACTTAGATTCAAAATAAATCATGCATAACATGATTATAAAGTAAACATGCCTGATTTTGTTTATACCAAATCATTTCACTACAATATTTATAAACTTCTTCAAAATTGTAACCATCTCCTGTATCTGATACGGTCAATAAGCTATTTGATTCCTATGCACTATATAAGATGTCATAATAATTCTTGCAATATTAGCTGAAAAAGAAGGTAATAGATAACGATTTTCTACAACTAATTAGTACATATACTGCTGAATCTTTATATATGAGATGCTGGGCTTTCCTACATGCCTACATCAGCTCCTCTGTCTTGCAATTATATGTATATAATGTTATTGTTTGCATGTCTTATTACAAATTTTGCCTGATCAGGTCAAGGCTACATACATGCACAAAAAAAAAAAAAAAAAAACAACAACAACTCTCATTCTTCCGTGGCTCATTATCAAATGAAATATTTTTTACAGGGCAGTTGCTTGGTCTGGGAAATAACCATTTGCATTAAAGAAATTATATTTTTCTACGCTCAAGTAAATGAAGTGAACACATTCTTTGTTGTAATAAAGAAGCTCTGTGCCTGGGGAATAGTTGCCAAATGGTCCTTATGTAGATAAGTAGCATGATTTTAGTGAATTCTTATATCAAACAGTTATCTACTGTTAAATTCGAGTTTGCTTACACAAGCTTCAATTCTGACCCAATCTCAAAGAATGAAGATTTTCCTGGGACTTGTTCATCCTGTACTCATACTTCATTAAATTTTAAAAATAACCTAAGGTAGTTAGATGGTAATTAGCTTCTCTGTGGATCCACTTTCTGAATTCTTATGTATTCCATATATTTTGAATGAATTCAAGACAAAGCTTTTGCAGGCAGAACCAAGATCCGATTGGTTGGCAAATGATTAAGAGATGCTGCAAATGTTAAATTTACTCTTATTTTGTCTTCTTAACGCACAAGAATACAACACATCTTGAAAATTAAAAACTTAACCTATCTGATTTCAACAGGTTAGCCTTCTTCAGTGCATGTCAAGGCTTTGGTGACATGCTGTTCCCTCATGCTAGAGATGCAACATTACATTGAAAGACAGTTAGATGGCCAATTAGGAAGGAACATTTTACACAATGTTTTACACCCATCATCACATTTTTGCAACCTTAGGTTGTAAGGAGATAACACCTACATGTTTCAATGGTTGAACTCCCAAAATCATGGCAGTCTTTATAAATGCTATTTTCTTAAGATAAAATTGTTTTATAGCTCATGCATACATTGATTTTGATGTGGCACTGCCTGATAATGTGTTTGTATTGACTACGGCATTATTTATGTACTTCTATCAGCAAAGGAGTGATAAACAAATAATAATTTATAAAAATTTAAAAAGTAGTATGCATTGATGGATTCATGAATCCTTGGTTCATGATCTTTAAAGTATCTCTGCTATGTTAGGCTCTGTCTCACACGCTGATGTGCATGAAATATTCAATTAAGAGATCATGCATTGTTATAATATTTATGGATGTGTATCTCATTGATTCTTTAAATTTTCGCTGTGTTCTTTCTCTCCTTTTATTTATTTATTAATTTTTGAAATCTCGCTTGAATGGATAATAAGAAGTTATCTTATTTGTCATTGCCAATCATTATACTTACTGGAATTAACTAGTTGATCTTTAATTACTGATTCATGGGGAAGACTGCTGATTACTTACTAATTGAGCTTTAGTTACTGATTCAGTTGAAAAATTGAAGCTGAATCATGGGGAAGAGGAAGTCAAGGGCGAAGCCACCTCCAAAGAAGCGAATGGATAAGCTTGATACTGTATTTTGTTGCCCTTTCTGCAACCACGGAAGCAGCGTTGAATGTCGCATGTATGCTTAATCATCTTTGATCCATTTGATGGGCTAGAGTACACTTGAATATTTGGAATATCTTCCTTGTTAGCTATTCATCTACTGTTGTTGATCTGTAAAACATATCTGACAGTCGCTAAGTCTCATGAGGTGTAGGGGTGGCAATTTACTCTGCCCATCGGATATCCGACCCGATCTGACCCTAATGGGGTTGGTTTTATCTGATTTGCTGCAGATTCGGGGTAGGTGCTGGTCATGATAAAATTTGTCCCGAATCTGATCTGGATATATAAAACTCTTCACAAATTCCTTCATCAAAGCAAAAAAAATAAAAAAAGACTTTTATGCCAAGAAAAAAAAAAAAGGATTTTTGGAGCTTTACGCAACCTGATCTGCTTAACTCTCTCCATCTAAATCTACCTGCCCTGCTCTGCCTTGCCTCACCCTGAGGTAAGTATGGGATGGGTATGGTTAATGGCCTATTGGATCTATACCCAATCTATTGCCATCCCTAGTTAGGTGAGCTGATTTTTCCCTATGTTGGACTCCTTTTGTTATGATGGTAAGCTTTTCCCTAGCAGGTATGATTGACTAGGGGTTAGCACCAGATTCAAGAAGCAGAATTGTTTATTGGCTCTCATGTCTAGATATATCCAAGCATCCAACGGTTGAAGAAGCATCGGAATTCTTCTACAATCAACAATAGTCATTCTTTCACCTTCTTTATTGATTTCTGTTCTTGTAGTACTTTTTAGTTTTCACATTATCTCAAAATAGTCAGGATGCATGATTGTTATTAGTTCTTTCCATGGTATATTTTGATGATGTGTCGTCAGTTGCTTATCGATCTTATTTATATTTTAATTTCAGTCACACTTAGAAACCATTTTATTTTTCAGTGACATGAAGAATTTGATTGGTGAAGCCACATGCAGGATTTGCCAAGAAAGCTTCAGCACCACTATCACAGGTATGTTCATAACTAGTGGCTGGGAGCTTGTTATAAACAGAGGTTAATAAGGTTCAGGCTTTTGAGTCTGCACCACCAGACAATTTCAGGGTGCTACTATTTCTAAGGATCAGCAGAAGCTATGTGTGCTCATGGTTGTTGTGAGCAACCAGCTTATAATTTTTGTTAGATGTTGTGTCTACTTTTTTGTTAAACATGAAAATTTAATGCATTTTCAATTGTAAGTTCTAATACTAACCATATCTGGGCTGTCGTATTTGCTACGGCTCATGCTGTCTCAGCTATCAGATGTGAATACTTTGTAGTTTGTCTTCTAAAATATCCTAACACATCTGGCCAAATTCCACATGAGTTTTGAATTGGACTTTATCTGGGGAATACTTTGTCCAGCTTGACCATAGGGTTATGGGGTGGTTCAGATCGCCCAAGTGAAACTGGTTCTGGCCAAGCATATTAGGGGCAGGTTGATCTACCAATGGACCGACATCATTTGATAGTCGTGATTTTTGGTGGATCATCTTACTTTCCATCAAAATTGTGAATCTTCTCTCAAATATATATGATGACCTGTATGCAGTCCGAGCGGGAAAGGAAATGCTCTTAACTGGTACCGGTCCAGGTCCATTCTGATGTCGATGTTGGACTCTGATTGATAGGTCTGGCCTTCTTTATGCCCTGCCCAGAGTCCAGACTCCAGATCTAAGTTGTTGGAGGCTTGGAGGTGACTAAAAAGAATAATATAATGGGACAGAAAACATTGAAATTATCATAGATTATGAGATTCGCATGGTTCACATCTAACCTTGATGTTGTCAATTTTTCTAGTACGACTCTCTATTGATTCTCAGGAATATTCTGACTGACCTCTCTTTTTTATTTTTCTTCTTTGCAGCGCTGACGGAGCCTATAGACATGTAAGTAGGATTATCAAGCACTTATTATATCCAGATTCTGATTTAGTCCTATTTATAAATATGCCAGTGCAAGGTCTGATACAAGTGCATGTGTTGCAGATACAGCGAATGGATAGATGAATGTGAACGGGTCAACAACCTTGAAGATGATGCTACCTAAGCATCTAGTTAATGGGTGGGTCCAGTTGAGCGGTCTGCAGAAATATGTAAATGTAACCTTTAAACCTAATGAGAGACCATGGATTGTGCATGTTCATCGGACGTCGGTATTTGAAACTATCGGTGATGTATATGCTTATCTTGTAGAGAGTTGCAGAGGTTGCTGGATTGGATTGGCTTTATTCGTGTGACAAAACACGGCATGAAGAGGTAGTGATTCTCCCAAATCACTTGTGACCAGCCAATTTATGGAGTCTTCATAACAGAAAAATCTCGGAGCACCGGAGCTGAATATCTGTTGTGTCGGTGGTGTTTGTAGTGAAACGGAAACTTGGATTTGTCTTCGCAGCAAACGAAGAAACGTCCTATAATAAAAGGCAAAATAAATAAATATTTTTTTCTCTCACCTTCCAACTGAGAAGAGGAAAATTTAACGGATGCATGCCCAAAACTTGCATCGGGAACTTTTGGATGCTCGTACCTGTGAATCATAAAGTGTAACCGTATTAATAGTATTTTCCATCAACTGGTCTTTAATAATGAATATCAAATTTTTCCGCGTCATTGCACAAAAGCTTCCCCACCGTTTTGGATCTTCAAATTTAATCACTTTTCACCTAAGGGGAGACGTGATTTTGTGGTTTATTCGGTGACGGCTTCCTTCTCCATCTATCATGGTCGGGATCGGCGGCTGATGGGGCGGGTTCTAGTAATTTCCCAAACAAAAAAACTGCTCCCGTGGTCGGTATCGTCTCCCAAACAAAAAAAACTGTGAAGATCAACGTCAGAAAGCAGAGGGCCGAGGGGGAATTCACAAGTTAGGTTGAACCGGTTGAAATTGTCGATCCAATTTGACTGCAACTCCCGTGGCGGTATACACTTTTTTATGATATATTAATCTCTCCTTTTGACTTGGGTGATGGTGGAACATTGAGTCGGCGTGCTAGCAGACGGCAGATGGACGGCTACGGACAGACGGGATCTGAAGAAAGATGAGTATAACGAGCTTATTTTGATCGATAGACCGGTCAACTCCTAATCGCCCTTTAGAAAACGCGTCTCTTTTAGTACAATCAATCGCGTCGGTCAAAAAGCCCCCACCGGAGATCTCTCCCTTCCCCTTTCTTTCCCTGTCTTGTCTGCCTTGGAAGCCCCGGTCGACTCGAGGGAAGAAAACGGGAACAAAACCGAAACCCCTCCTTCTTGTTCCCCGCCCTCCGTTCTTCGATCTCAACGATAATACTCGTTAATTGTATTAACAACGAGAGATGCGGAGATTCCCACTTCCACCGGAGAGATGAGATGAGATGAGAACAAGCCCTTCCTGTGATCCTGTCCCCATCCTGCTCCCATGGAGAGTTCGCAGCTGCCGCCGGCGAGCTCCAACGCCCTGATCGCGACGCTCTCCAACGCCGTCCAGGCCCTCGGCCGTGGCTTCGATGTTACCTCCGACACCCGCCTCCTCTACTGCAAGGGCGCCCCTGGCTCCCGGCTCGTGCTTGTCGACGAGGGGCGGACCAGGGACTTCGTGATCTCCGACGACGGCGACGTCGTCCTCCCCGATGTCTCCTTGGATATCGATATCTTTAGGGAGCAGAGCCAGCTGGAGGCCACGCCGGCGTATAGCTTTCAGCAAGTAAGTCAAATTAATTCGATCTCTCGGCATCCCTTTTTTCCCGATCTGGGCTTGTCTGGACTCGAAGTTATGTGTTCTTTCTTGGATAGATGTTGATGTGTTTTGGTTGCTTTGCTAGGTTGCTTCTGGTCTGTTTTCAATTAAATTTCGGCGGTATTTGTTCTGATCAGACCGAGCTAATCTCGAATTTTAATCTTTTTTTTTCTTTATTTTCTTTGAATTATCATGGTAATCTTGGGATATCTGAGCCTTCTTGTTTATGTTGGCACAGTTGTTAAATGTTATTTCTTTCCTTCCCTTCTCCCATCTCCCCACTGACATAGATTTTAGTTGGTAATTATTTGGCTTTATTATCGTAAATTACAGCGTGTCCTGTAATCGTGATCCTGGCGTGAGTTTGATCTCCAAATAGGGTGAATGAAGAAGGCTTGATACGTGGGTGATGTCTTAGAATTGGAAGGAGTATACGTTTAGTGGTGACACTGTTATGAATATAGTGACAAGTATGAGAATTCTTTTGGAAAAATATAAGTTTTACATCACAACTAGAAGATGGTGAAAATTATATCCTCTGGCTGTAAAGATGACATGGTGCTTTAAAAAACTTTAACCTTTACAGGGTGTCAGGATAATTTCCTAAAGAAATCCAGGTCATCATGAAATGTTGAGTTTCTGAGGAGAGGTCACAAGATTGATGTGGAGTTGCAATATGCTTCATGCTATAGACCACCAAAACTATAGTGCTACAGACATGCTGATTGCCCTCAATGGACTGTGTCGAACTGGACAAAGGATAAACTTGTCTTTAGAAGGTCTAGAGTTCCAGATTGATGCTTTACCAATACATAGAAAGCTTGCTTGTTGCAGTACATGATAGAAAGTTAAAAACATCTTTTAGAATGTCAGGCTCATCACATCAAGCAAATGTTAGTGAACAACAATTAAGCTTTTGCTGAAGATATTGTCTCACAGGTTCAAAACTTACTACTGAAAGACAATCAAAATCTCCTGTGGCCATTGACAAATATCGATGATACATTGTTTGATTGAACTAATGGTCCAGACTCTGACAATCTCTTTTGGAAGGGTAATTTGTATATGATTTGAGCAATAGGATTTTTTCACTTGGTAGAATGATCTGTTTCTCTTCAGAGGTTAAATTTATAACATTTTTATCACCACTCAAACAAGTGTCGGAATCACTTGTTTCTGCATTAGTTGTCACAAATTCTGCTTCATCAGTTGGATGAGAGTTTATTAAGTGTTTGATAAATATTGTTGTTTCAGTATGCAGTTATAAAGATGGTGGTTCAAGTGGGGGTGATTATATGGCCACATTAACATAAGAGGCATGTTTCATTAATGATCATGAAGGAGGAGAAAAACATAAACGAGAGTACTTGGATGATCATAACAAGGTCACTTGAGCCTTGAGCTACTTTAGTTTTGATGTGTTTCCTACTTCATAGGCTGGATTTCGGTCAAGATTAGTAAGTATCATGGATCTGAACCAATGCAAGATGTATGATACTTAAATACATGCAGCGTGCCACACAAGCTGCTATGAGATCTGATTATTTTAATTTTAAATAGCAACATTGAACCATTCCCAGGTGCTCCCTTGCTTTGCAGTGGTAGGCTGAATAATAATTTGAATTATTCAATGCTGTTCTGTGGATGTGGACCCTTGCACACCTTTATATAACTAGTTCTAGTGGATACCAGATTGGATGACTTGAACTGCTGAGTGAGGTGCTGAAAACTCTGTGCTATTGTTTCTGGACAATTGCAAGAAATTTTCTGAAGCACTACTCTTAATGACTACAGGTGTTCAATATTACAACTTATACGATGCTGGTTGTTTACTTCAAGTAATTCATGGTTTGAAATATTTGCTAGAAAATTTGGGGAAATATGGGGGATTATTTTATTCAACATATGTAAATAAACCATGGCATAAAAATCAAAGAGATTATGAATCTATAATTCTTATGCTTTTATATCATGTTTTTTGCAGTTATTATTAAATATCTTTAATATCCTTAATTTTTTATTAGTTGCTTGATCCAATTTGGATTCCTTATATCTTCAGGCTGAAGGGCCTCTTTTAAAGTTGTCCAGGGCAGAAGTGGGAACAAGTCGAATGATTTGCGTCAGATTTTCATTCCAATGGCTACAAACCCGAGCCAAAACTGAACCAAAACCATTAGCACTAGTGACAATTGATCTATTTCCATTGGTTGGTCAACTTTTGTCAGTTGATCTGGTCTGTTTGGGCAAAATGTTGTAGTTCATGTTGTTGATCATAGCTTTTGTCAATTTTTTGTCAATCTGTATCTTTGTAATGCTGGAAGATATAAATGCCTCAAGATTAATCTGATATTCTAAAACCATTAGAATGTGTTACTGGTTCTAAAATGCCAAATTAATTTGAAAATCAAAGCTTAGAAGAATTTTGATTTGTAGAATGACTCAAATAGGGTGTTTTGATTTATTCAAGATCAACAATATTTTGTTAACCAACATAAAATTGAGATTCTAACAAGACACCTATTGAACCAGACTTTAGCATAACAATGTTACTACCTAATCAGCACTTCAAGTTTTTTAAAAAGATGCCGAGGAGCTGGACCAAATTTTAGCGTAATAGAGAGCTTATGTAAGACATCCAGAGAAATAGGAAGCAAGGGTGGTTCCGGGGTTTTTCCTCTGGTGGGGGGCCAACAACGTGCACTATAACATTAAACAAAGAATATAATATAGATAAAAAGGTGCCTTAAAATTATCAAAGTTGCACTGGACATTGTTTCCTTAAAACTTTTATTTATAAACGAATGGATTGAGATTTGGGTTCATTTTAGATTCCAGATTTAAGTTAGTTTTAAGTATCACATTCATACATATATAGAATCCAAGTTGTATTTGGGATCCATATTGAATCCAAGTTGTATGTCTATGTGTCCAAAATATACTACTTCATGATTAATGATATAAATCATGCAATGTAACCTATTAATTCATATGTGTATAGATTAATCATATTATGCATATTTGTACTAGAGTTATAGGAAGACCAAAGCAAAACAAGTACTCCTTATAGGATGATATGAATTTTTTATAGGATGTAATAAATAAGTTTGCACTTAAATACGTCCAATCAAGATTGATTATGGGAAAAGGTTATATATAATCAATTGATAGCATATGAACAAATAAAGAGTTTTTTGGAACCTTATCAAGAACAATTATTATAGGTAGT
Source organism: Cocos nucifera (assembly GCA_006176705.1). Classification (NCBI taxonomy): domain Eukaryota; kingdom Viridiplantae; phylum Streptophyta; class Magnoliopsida; order Arecales; family Arecaceae; genus Cocos; species Cocos nucifera. The sequence continues at coordinate 3,770,559 of QRFJ01000007.1, read as the reverse complement.
TAAACCATCACCTGAAAATATTCAGCCAATAACCACCTGTTCTATGATCATTTCAGATTACTTTCTTCTGAAGTCTGCTTGACTGGTCCTAATAAACCTGTCTGTCTTTCAATTGATATTAATATACTTAATTTAATATTAATTTGAAACAGCAACAAAATGGGGGAACTCATCACATGGGTTGCATTTTTTGATAACCCATCGAAGCAAGGTCTGCATTCCGCAATCTCGATACCAGATACTGTACCGGTATCTTACTAGTTTAGTACGGTGTGGTTGGTATGGTATGGTATTTACCCTATACCGAAATAGCTATCTAATAATTTTTCTCACCTTTTTTCTAGGTATGCCTTGGTACGAGTCGATACAGACCTTGGCATGCCTCAGTACATAGTGATACACCTTGGTGCAGGGATGTATATGGTCTATACTGACCCAAACTTGAGTTTTAGCCTCACCTAACATTAGCAAGCTCCCACATAACAGTTTGAGATTTGAGCAACATTAATTTAGCCTCCTTTTCTGTGTATGTTCCTTTAGGGGAGGGATGGTTACTCTTCCCTCTCGACCCCTTGCTCCTCCCCAAAAATGGTGTGATGTAAGGTATTTGTAGAGTTTCTTATCATAGGAAAGGAAAAGACCTTGTGTCTCTAACCATAAAGAGGACATTCAGTTTCTAACCATAAAGAGGCTGAGGACATTCAGTTTCTAACCATAAAGAGGCTGAGGGCATTCTGTTTCTAACCGTAAAGAGGCTGAGGATGTCTTGTTTTGCTGAGGAGCACATTGGATAGCTAGGTCAAAGAAGGTTTTTCACAAGAAGAATACCATGCTCACCTGGTTTACCAAATAGGAAGTTCAGACCAGTTTAAAATTGAAAATCCTTGTTGGTGCCACAAATTTTGAGGAAAAAGAAGACTACTCTCACATGCACAAATTATAGGAGGGAAGTGTTTGGTGGGAAATTGAGAAGTTTTCTGTCTGCCACTGGTCTTTCACACCTTTATTGTGGATTTGGGGGGCCATGTGCTGGTTATATATGGAAAATATTTTGCCGGGGTGGCAGGGCATAGCCTCTGCCAGGGCTACCTCTAAATCCGCCCTTGATAGGAACTGTGAGGACTACTTAATTGATAATGCCTTTTTTTGGCCGAGATTCCAGCAGAGTCTGTTGATAACTATTGAATGTAGTCATTTTAGAATTCTAATTCCTGTAGGCCTTTAAGTATAAGCCCTCAAAGATAATGGAACATATCCTGAATAATGTGACCTTGAGCTGGATTTCACTGGAAAGTATGTTATTTTTCAAAGAAACCAGTATAGGTGAGAATGGATGCATGTGTCTACAGTTTAATTTGCATTTAACTATAAACGCCATATATATGAGTGTTTATAATATTAACTTTTGCATGTTGTTCTTTGCAGTTCAGTCACATGACAAACTAATATTTGTTTCATATACTTGCCAGGTTTCCTTTAGTATTTACACAACATAGTAACATACGATATCACTATCTATTTAATAATATATTTTGCATTATATTGAATACGGTTATCATGTTTTTGATCAATCACTGCATCTCATGTGTCTATTTTGCATGTGACATACTCCTTGATATTCAAATACTAATTGCCATTGTTTCTATCTGTCTTCAGATGGCTGAATATTTTAATAAGAAGTCAGGGTTATCTGAGAATGTACCTCTTGGCAGTTTCAATTCCATGTTCAGTTTTACTGGCTCTTGGAAAATTGATGCTGCAGCAACAAAAGCCCTTGCAATGAATGGTTATTTTATGCCTCTATATAAAGTTATACTTATGAATGCTGAATTGGTGTTGCGAGAAGAAGTCAGGCGTGCTGTTCCACGGAGCTGGGATCCATCATCTTTGGCTAGGTTAGTAGGTAATAAACTTGACGCACTGTGTTTATTTATTGTCACCATAGTTTAGTCTTGGAAATAGAATCTCCGTAATGGGAGTATTTCTGGATCTTTTGGTGTTCCATGCTACTCGTCACAACCTTGTTGTCATGGAATATCTCTTCTTATATCTTAAGAGAAGGCATCAAATCTACCGGTTGAGTTTTTTCTTAATTAGTTCTCTCTCTCTCTCTCTCTCTCTCTCTCTCTCTCTCTCTCTCTCTCTCTCTCTCTCTCTCTCTCAGTCATCAAGTTACTCTTGCCTGTTCTTTGTTCAGCTTTATCGAGAATTTCGGTACCCATATTGTTACGTCTGTGACTATTGGAGGTAAAGATGAAATATATATTAAGCAGCACCATTCATCTCAATTGTCAGCATCTGACATTGAAAAGTATGTGAAAGACATTGGGGACCAAAGATTTTTAAACTTGGAAAACCAGTCGAGTGCTGCTCTCTTTAATTATGAGGACAAGGTCAGTGTTTTTTGCTACTTCAGATGCATAAATCATAATGCATTGCATGAGAAATTTGTTTGTCATACAATGCTAATATCCACTCAAATGCACAGATTGCAGATCCATCTCTTCTTAACAACCGTGACATGCAGTCATATCCATCAAGTGTTCCACATCTAAGCGGAAAGGAGGTAACCATACATGTTTCTAATATTCCAATTTATCCCCTCCATGTTACTTTGTCATAAGATGTTGTGCAGTAGGTAATGTATTGCAATGGAATTAGGTAAAGACTTATGATTACTTTATTCATTTACAAATGATTCAGAAATTTAAGAATTAATATAATTATCTTCAGCCATATATTTCCCTTTTTTTTTTGTGTGTGTATTTTCCTTAGTGATGGTTACATATTGTCATTTTACATGCGACGCATGAGTGTAGCTGATTCATTTGATCTTAAGTAATCTCATTTGATTGCACACTTCAAAAGACCTTAACCCTTGCTGTTACTTTTTAGGTCTTCCCATTTGATTTAAAATACTTTGTTGATTTAATTTATACCATCCAATTCATATTATCTCATACTACTTCTGTGCCCAATTATTCTTGAGCCTCTGCCTCATAACAAGATTTCCATCTTACTGATATGGACTTGAATTTCAGTTTCATCATCAGCTTTAGCAGTTTTTTTTCTTTTTGATCACTGTCTCATAGACAAATATTGTTTTTGTTGCATATGATTAGTTAGTTTGTTGCTGCAGCACAGCCAATTCACTTTTATTATCTGCTTAACAATTGATATGATTGCCTTTTGTGCCACTCTTTCTTTTGTCCTTTCCATGATAATCTTGGTTTCATCATTATCTCTAATCTAGTGGTGGACAAGCTAATTATTTCATCGGTGAGCAATCTTTTAGTATCTTTGGTGTGTCCAGTTGGTGACATTTGGCTTTTGCCCATTTAAGGCTGTAAATAAATTAGACGGTGCATGAACACCTAGCGCTCAGCCCTATAATAGGTTTATTTGAGCCAGTTCAATTAGAAAAGATGCAAACTCGAACTTAATTTAAGTCATTTTGTCGATGAGCCAAGCCTGAAGAGTTCAGAGTTGCACAAATGAGTAGAAGCTCCAGCTCAGCTCAATAAGGGGCTCATTCAAGCTTGTTCAAATAGGAGATGAACCAATCTTGGATATTTGTGGTTAAGCTTTGCTTGACCTTGGTTTGAGTTCAAAGACCTCTCTCATATGACAGGCCAAGCTAGGCCTGAGCAACCTAAAGCTTGGCTTGGCTTGGCTTGTTTGCAGTGTGACAGATATCTTATTCCTGGCCAGTCAGGCTTAGGATGCCTTTTTGCTGAACCAATGGATTGCTGGATTGACCATGATCTGACCCAAAGGCCTAACTGCACATGTTTGGGCATATGCTTTGTTTGCTCATGTATTGTCCAAACAGGTGTGTGGTGATCTTCTCTAGCTATTTGAGAAGTTTCACAAACAATGGTATCGATGTTTGAACATTCTTCAGTTCTTTATTTTCTTGCTGCTTTGCTTTGCTTAAGTGCTTTTACTTCTTCTGCAGGATGTTACAGTAATCTTTAGAAGAAGAGGTGGTGATGATCTTGTTCAAAATCATGCTGAGTGGAAGAACACTGTTCCTTCAGCACCAGATGTTATTAACATGACCTTTTTACCCATTGTTTCTCTTTTAAATGGACTGCCTGGAATCCAGTATTTGGCTCGTGCAATTGATCTATATTTGGAGTGTAAGAATTCTTATATTTCTGGTTTCTCATTGACATGTTCTTTTTCATGCACTGCTGGATTATCTATATGTTTATGATTTTAACCTGTGCAAGCCAATTTTTGCATCAGTAGCTGGAGCATTAGGTGGCATGATGCCTTTATGCTTGTGTTATCATTTTTTTTCAGATAAGCCTCCTATAGAGGAGCTGCAGTATTTCCTGGAGTTTCAAATACAGCGTGTTTGGGCTCCAGCACCATCAAGTATTCCTGGTCACCAGAGAAAGGAACCTGTATGCCCTTCGCTTCAGTTCAGCTTGATGGGCCCGAAGCTCTATATCAGCTCAGAGCAGGTACAACGTATTCTTACTGTGAAATTTCTTAATAATAGGTTCTGTGTAATTCATCTGTATCATTTGCAGATAGTTACTGTTACTTTAGCTAATGCCAACAACAGCATTCTTGTAGTTCAGGATTGTCCTTCATCATCCTTCCTAAATGTATGCTTACATATATATTCACAATTCAGCTTATGGAAAACAACAATTTTCGCATAGTAGCTTTTTCCCCAAAGAAAAGATTTATGGTAGATATGGGTACCAAATATTAACTTCTTTTACAATAAATAAGAAGAAACTCAAATTCATGATATATAAAACACAACAAATAACTGTAAATCATTAGCACTAAACCAGATATGGGTTAAGAGACTTCCTATTTGCTTGTAGGACAAGACCTTTAAAATGAAATATTTCCCAACACATCCAACATCCACATCCCCAGTTTGTGATGTTCTTCACAGCAGTTCCAATTTATGATGAATGGCTAGTTCCAAAAATGCCCATTCTTCTAGGCGTGTGATGCAATTGCTTCATTATATATTTTTGTAGAAGGCTGAAAGGGGCAAAGATGAATTTTCTTATCGGTTAGCAGCCTCTTGGTTCTTAATGGACTTGTATTCATGAGCTTCAATTAAAGGAAGCTCTCAACTGAAATTCTTCCAAACCATAGAATGTCCAAATCCACTTATTTCTGAAGAGGTAAGAAACACAGATGTAAAAGGTCTACATCACTCTTAATTTCTTGATCTAATGGTTCCCTTCTGAATTCAGTTTTTCATCACTTCCTCACCAACACTCTCTCTCTCTCTTCTTCTTCTTCTTCTTCTTCTGAGGAAGTTCTCACAACATTTTCATTAGCAATAATTGTTTTTCAAATGTTGCTTCTATTCACAATTTGGAAATTGGTCGTTCAATGTTTACCGACCAGTCGAATAGCGAAGCTAGAAGGAAAACATATTTGTCTTTAACAACCATGAGTCTACAACTATAAAACAAACTTTTCTTGGTATGGCAACCTCTCTAAAGAGAAAATAGAGGTAAGATTAATTGCTTTTTTAATGTCTCGCTTCCTTCACCTGTATTTTTTTAACAAATCTTTTCCAGTATCTGTCAGGTTCTTCAGACTCCATGCTCACTTGCAAAGAGACCCCTTTTGCAAAAACCCCTGATTGGTTTCTGTACCACCTCCTAACTATTTGGGATCAACTTCATGAATCTTGAGGGTGTAGTTATTTAGAAGGATACTGTTGGCATCTGTAAGAATAACCTGCAGGGAGCATCTCAGCATTCTGTTTCAAACAAGCTACATCCTTATGAGCAAATATGCTGAGGTCCCATTAGCCTGTCAGTCAGTGTCCTCAAGCCATGTCAGATGGGTGTAATAAATTGGAGTGGAAGAGACATGGTCCTGTATGATGTGGCCTGTGGATCAGACTATTTACTAATGAAGGGCTGACTTCTCAGCTCATGTTTTTTTTTTTTTTTTTTTGGAGACTGCTGAGCTGCTGTCTCAAACAGGACCAGCTTCTTGGTAATACTGCAATCTTCTTAAGAATTTGATGTGCAAAATTTTTCATTGTCACTGTTCAGATAGGAAAATATAAATATCCAATTATGCAGACTCCCCAAATTCAACTATACCGTCACTATGATTGGCATGTGGTATACAGACTATGTTTATAATGTTCTGTGCATGAGGTTGATGATCTCCTAGCGATTCTTTCCCTCGACATCTTGCTTTTTTTTTTTGGAGGTCTTGCGAAACCCATTTAAGTTGGAATTACATGCCTAGCAGCTAACTTAAGTTGGAAATTGGATGCAGATATCTGTTGGTCGGAAACCAGTCACTGGGCTCAGGCTATGTCTAGAAGGCAGCAAGCAGAACCGGCTAGCCATCCATTTACAGCACCTTGCTTCCCTTCCAAAGATTCTCCTACCCCACTGGGACTCTCATGTGGCAATTGGGCCACCGAAATGGCAAGGCCCTGAAGAACAGGACAGCCGCTGGTTTGAACCAATCAAATGGAAGAACTTTGCCCATGTCAGCACTGCACCAATAGAGAACACTGAAACTAACATTGGGGACCTTTCTGGTGTCTACATTGTGACAGGAGCTCAGTTGGGGGTGTGGGATTTTGGTGCCAAGAGTGTCTTACACCTCAAACTATTATTCTCCAGAGTTCCTGGGTGTACCATAAGGAGATCAGTGTGGGATCACAGTCCGTCCAGGACTCTCGCGCCTTCTCTAGATGATACATCATCTTCGAGCGACAAGTCTAGTCAGCTCGGTAAACTTGCAAAGATGGTTGACATGACAGAGATGTCAAAGGGACCAGAAGATACGCCGGGCCACTGGTTAGTTACGGGAGCAAAGTTGGGGATCGAGAAGGGGAAGATTGTTGTCCGTGTAAAGTATTCCTTGTTAAACTACTAAATCTGGTGTTGTTTGTTTCCATGTTCACCATCCTGTTACACATTCTTTCCAAACTAGCTATCGTTCTTTTGTTCTTGCTGTAATTTATCAGAGGGCTTTTCCTCTCTGGGTTTTGTTAATTTTTTGTTTCTGTTATAGATTAGGAGTTTTCAGTTGATGTATACTGTTATCTTTGAATAATATATTTAGATGCTTCAAGTTATATTCACGCAGACTTAAATGAAGAAAATCTTTTAACATGATGACACAGGCTGGGATTTGACAATTCCAGTAGTTATAAGCCATCAAGATTTTGGCAGGAAATTGTGCTACAGTTAGCTTCTGATGTTTTAGAACTATGCACCTAAATGTATCAAAAAATCTATATTATATCGTCAACTTGTAATTCCGCGCAAGTGTATGTTTTTCTTCACCCCTAAATCTAATGCCTTTAAATGATACCAGTCATCATCCTTGGACTGACAATCCTTGTATTTTTGAGTCAAATGGTGATGCAAATGACCTGATCCTTTTCTACCCTGCTTGCACATGCATAAAACAAAGCCCTAACAGGCCAATGATTGCAGGTGTCAAAATGGGCTTGACCTATAGGGCCAGCCCGGCCAACCCTAAAAATGGGTGACCTTGGCTGCATGGTTCAAATAATAATCAGGCTTTTTGGCCCGCCCCATCTCAGCCCAAGGGTTGAGGTGGGTTGGGCCGGACTATCCTGGTTGGGCTAATAAAAATCGTGATTTATCATGAACATTTAATTTTATATGATTTGATGTGATGAATTATTGAATTGGTGTTGTTTAAAACTTTGAATTTATACTTTTGTTAATGTTTGGGTTGAATTTTGAAATTTTTGTTGTTTGAATTGATGATGTTTCAATTGAAAATCTATAGATTTGTTAGCATATATTATATATTAATTTTTTTATTAGATTATTTTTTTTAAAAAAATTGATGACTTGGTGCGGTCCAATGTTGTCCTATTTTTTGGTTGGGCCTAGCCCTGTCCAGCCCATCAAATTTTAGGCTCTTATGGGTGGGGCTAGACCTGCCCATCTTGACACCATAGACATGGGTTGGGCCATCTATATGCTGTTCTATTTTTTGGTTGGGCCTAGCCCGGTCCAGTCCATCAAATTTTAGATCTTTGTGGATGGGGTTAAACCGGCCCATCTTGGCACCGCTACCAAAGCTCATGTCTCAAAAGGCCTCAATTATTATTTATCAAGAATAGTTTTTCTAAAGCAAATATTTTTTTCTATGAGAACATCAACTTACACGTAAGCCCCCATCTACAACCTTTATAGCACAAACTCCTCTTTTGTTTAAAATATGTTTCATATATATATTATTGCAGCTAATTTATCTATGCCTGCAAATCAATGCCGAAAAATTTGCAAAGATAAGTCCGCACTGATCAAAGTTAGTTCCGACAGAGACCCTCCGATGCTTAAGTTAGTAGGATGGACTGGTCGAACAGAAATCTCAGAACAAATTGATAGAAATTACTCTTAAAGTATCAAATGTGTTCTACCAAACTAGCCAGTTTACCTTCTTTTTATAGGTATCGGAGTGATAGCCATTTAGTATGTGGGTCCCTCTTCTTCCAGTGTAATGCGATCATGAGGAGGTGGTTAGAACTACCCACTAATCATTGTTGCCCATTTTTCTCGAAGGCAGTTTTATATGGCTGATCAGAAGTCAGATGAGTTATTTATAAAACATCCGACGACTGTTCGGTTAACCTAAGGTCGATAGATCGTCGATTGTTCGGCATATCTGGGGCCGACCGATGGTCGGTCGATTGGCATATCTAGAGCTGATCGATTTCCGATCGATCGACTTATTTGGAAATTGGCCGATCATTGGTCGATTGATTTGAAAACTTTTCATCGGCCAGCTAGATGTCTTTGTTGTCAATTATCAATCGTCGGACGATGGTCGTCGTCTGATGGTCGGTCGGTCACTGACCGATGGATAGGTTGGCGAGTTAGGCATTGGCTCGATATCTCCGAACAGTTGCCCCCCACGCCCAAGTTCGATATGATGATTTGACATTTTATCTTGATGCACCGGATGCAGGGGTTAACATGTGGCGCTGTCTTGAATTTCATTCTACCGCCTATCATTTATGGTCTCTAGGATCTTCGATAAAAATTTATTATCCTACGCTTTGGGGATTGAAACAATCGTCATTAATAAACGGACGATTGCAGAGCTCGAGGGATTTGATGTTCAGCCACTCTTCGACCGACATGTGTCAGCATCTGGTGAGGTTTCTGTGCATCTTGACCATAGGTGGGTCCTATATATACTGGTCACCCTCCGATCGTTTTTCTTTCATTGCTTTTAATAGTAGTAGCTTTTGGGAACTTTGTTTGTTCTCTTGTTCTTTAGCCCCCAGGTTCGAAGTTCGAACCTTTTCTTTGACATCTTTGTTTCTTTCTTTTTATTTTATTACCACGTGCATGGCTAATCATAGTAGTTCGTCGCGAGGTCCAGCAGCCGAAGCTTCTATCCTGACGACATCGATCGTGGAGTGACTTCGAGATTAGTATCGGATCCTAAAGGGCTTTTAGTTGTTGGCTCCTGGTCTCGACGATCGAGTGAATTCGCCTCCATCGGAATTTATAGCTTTTTATATAGAAAATCTTAGGTCGGGCCTTAGGTTCCTTGTTCTGGAGTTTCTCCGAAATATTTTTGATTATTATAGGATATGTCCTGCCCAGTTAGCACTGAACTCCATTCGGCTTTTGATATTCTTTACTTTGCTGTGTCGGTTAATCCCGATTACTCCTCGACTTTTTTTGTTTAGACTTTTCTTTGCTCTCCGACCCCATCCGAAGGTTGATGGATGGTGGTATTTCGCCCCAAGAAAGGGCTTTTCTTTTATCGCTGGTCTTCCATCATCTATTCATGATTGGAAGATCAAGTTCTTCTTTATTTCTCCTTCCGCTTCTTGGGGCTTTCTATCAGTATGGGGAGGCCAAATATCCTTCTAAATGAAAATAGTTGGGTGGACCCAATCGATCGAGAAGATTTTCTTCGACTGAAAGATATGAGAGTTCCCCCACAGAAAGAGCTGAATATCGAAGAGTCTCTATATGATGTCGAACTTGATCCGACACCATCCATAGGTACATGTGGTGTTCGTAATTTTGTCTTTTCCTTCATTCGGTTGGTTTTCAACATTAATCTAGCTTCATTATTTGGTTTTGTAGGGATGCGACTTCCTCTTGGAATCTCCGCGGATGAAGTCCGCCAGTTTGCCACTCGAAAGAGGGCGGCATCCGATGCCGGCCCATCACGCACGCCGAAGAAGGGTCGGGCAGCTGATGCTTCGACTGTCGATGCTCCTTCGATGGCACCTTCTGGGCGTCTTAGTATTCCCGTCGTCGTCCTACGTGCTCTAGCAGTAACAATGTCTTCTAAAGCCCCTTCGATCGTTACTCGGTCGGAGGAAGATATTATCATCCTTGATGCTCCGACTGTCGCTCCATCATCGGCAGCTCAACCAACTGTCATTGTGCCTGCCCCCCGATCAACCACAACTCGTGGGAGGCGTTCACAGTCCCCATCCACGCCCGAGTGGATGTCGGCGCCTCCCGATCAATCGTCGACCGAGAGGAAAGGGAAGGCGCCAGCTTTGTCTGCACCGATTGGGAGTGATGCTTCCAGTCATGGGTATACGGATTCTGAGTGTCTTGACGTTCGGGTTCTGGAAGGTGGATCAGCTTTTTTCGACCCTTAGCTGGCAAGGAACTTGGTTCACGCCATCCTTCTCCCGACTGATCGGGAGTTGAGGAGGTGTCGGACCTTGAGCGAGATGTTCGAGTCATTTTACCTGGCATTGATTGGGGTAAGCCAATAACTTTTCATTACCTTTTCCTCTACCTTTTGCCTTCTTTTTCTCTCTCTTTTTTTTTTCTTTTTTTTAACCAACTTGACTTATTTTTTATGAATAGTGGGCTCACGATATGGCCGAGCTTGAGTTGGCCTATTGTAAGATGGCCAATCTTCGGCATGCATGCTCCGACTCGGTGTCAGCCACGAATGCCGAATGTAATGCAGCAATCCATTAGTTGGATGAGTGGGAAAAAGATGCTGCCACCCGGGAGGAAAGGCTGTCCGATGAAGTCTCCCACCTTAGGCTATTCGATGAACTTGAATCGGTTCAAACTGATCTCACGTTGGCTCGGGCAGAGGTAAAGGCCCAGAAGAGCAGCGTCAAGAAGAAGAAGCACATGGTACAAAAATTGGAGAAGGACCACGATAATTGGGCCAAGGAGGCGGAGGATTGCCATCAAAAGTGGGAATCTACTGAGGGGGAACATCTTCGGCCAAGGCAGAGATTCAAGCTTTGTGGGAGGATCTCCATTGGGCGAAAGAGTTAGGCATTAAGAAATTCAAGACCTCATTCGACCTGAAGACCTTGATCCTGCACGAAAGTGAAGCTTTCTATTAGATCGGTTTTGGCGATGGTCGGGATGTTGTCCAACAGCTCTTTTCTGATTTTGATCTCAGCAACATCGTCGTCCCTGGTGCTAAAGAAGAAGGAGAAGGAGGAGATAGTGCTGAAGAGAAGGAAGAGGGAGGAGACGATGGATTCCTTGCGAACCCGATGGACGATGGTGCTCCCATCACCATTCTTCCTTCAACTGAGCTGGCTATTTCTGCAGTTTCCATGGTTCTAGCCGAAGATGTATCGAGTTCCTTCGTGCCGACGGGTTTGACTTCCCAGTTGGTAGCTGAAGTCCCATCAGAGAAGGAGGAAGCTACTCTGATTGAAGTCATTCCATCGATGGATGCTGCACCACCGATCGAAGCTAAAGTCGTTTCCGATCAACCCTTGGAGCAGCCGATCGTCGAATAGATTTTGTACTATCATCTATTTTTGAAACTTATAGTTTTGAATTTTGTAAGGACCAAAGGTCCACTTATAAACTTTTTCTTTAGTAATGAAAAATTTTACTTTCACTTATTTCCTGTTGTGTGACTTTGCTTTATACATTGCTGAAGGAAAATCCTGATTTTTCGATCCAGATTCGTTCAGGTCTGATCAGATCAAGAGATATATTTCAAAAATTTTTCTCTTGATCCCAATCAGATCTTGATATGTTTCAGATCTGATTATTATTATTTTGAAAATCAAAATAAAATCAGATAAATTAAATCAGATTTAACTTACCTTGATATGGATAATCCTATTACCCATTGATGATCTTGTATGCAGCGGAAGATTCTGGATCTAGCCACGTAAGCGCCTGGCCTCTACCAGTATCCACTCGGGTTGGATCTAAAGATCTTCTTCTTCTCTATCATGCCTCCAAAAATCAGATCTAGATCTGATCTGAAGGATCTTCAAAACTTTTTTTGAAGATCAGCAGTCGTCCTTTGCAGCAGCGCAATCTTCTAGCTTTCAGTCGCCTTTCTTTGATCTGAATCGCACCAACCAAAAATCCAAAACTCCTTTTGGACATGGAGAGGAGAGGGAGAAGATGGTTTGGCATGGAGGAAGAGGGAAGAGGCAGCCTTGGGGCATGGGAATTGTGATTTCTTTCAATCACTTTCAATCACAATCTGGGTTGGGCGCAGGGTCTTATTAATAGACTAAGCGTGATCCAACTCCTCTTCTTCCCAACCAATCACAACTCCTTGTGAAATCAGATCTAAATCTGATTGGTGGGAATAGAGTCCCCTGGATTCCTCCTTAGAGGGCGCCTAAGACCAGTCAAAGTTGGTTCTTAGGAGAACTCTAATTGGAATCCAAAAAGGAGATGGAGTCCTTGTCCAACAAGGACTCCTAGGCGCCTCCAACTTGGGCACACGCCTAGGGTGGCGTGCGCCCTCCTCCTTGCCAGGTTCTGGCAGGGGGACAAGGCCCCCACCAGCTCTCCAATAGGTGCATGACATGTGGTCAAAAGTCAAAGTGTCAATGGTCAACATTTGACCAGTCAAAGGTAGACTTTTGACCAAAGTCAAAGAACAAGAAATGGCAGGTGACCAAAAATGGTAGGTAATGTCTTACAAAATAAGACAACCTTTTCTGACTTGGACAACCTCCAGTCAGACCATATGAAGGCCTCTGATTGAGCACAAACTCCTTTGGCTCAGACAGGACAACTTATTTATGATAGTAAAAGAAGAACGTTAGGTTCAATCGAGTGCTAGCACGATTTCCTTGAACCTAATTGAATCTCATTCAGATCAATTGAACTAGATCAGTTCAATTGATGATCACCAGATTCAAACCCTTGTTTGTGTGACCCAGTTAGGTTCAGTTCTGTATGGTAATGGGATATGTCATGATCTCTATCATCGACATCATCGAAACTCCTTTCGATGGATCAGAACTCTTCTGATTCGAACAGCTAGAATGATCGATCATCTAAATCATTCTAATTGCTCCCAAAATCCACCAGTGACACCTAGCAGTATATGGTGGCAACCCATCAGAGCTGAATGTGAACCTCTTGGTGCAGCTACCTGTGTGATTAAGTTCTTCTATCTTGAGCCCCGATCAGATTAGGGTTAAGGTGAACTCGTCAAACCCTAGTCTCTGTCATATGATGTAATCATTCGATTCGAGTCCAATGTGAAAATCTAAATAGAAACTCTTTCTATTATTTCACTCTGCCATGGCCATGGACTTCTGGACTTGATTCTCATGATCATCATAGGGCTGCTCCTCTACCACCGAGGTAGATAGATTCCATCTTGATGCCATCCAGTTCCTACAATGAACATGCTATAGCCAACATACACCTCAGGGTTTCCATATGGCTAGGAGACCGAGTAATGGTGTAGTCAAACTATAACACCCTCAAGGTGAACTGCCGATGCATCTCAGGTCAAAGAACCAGACACACTACTGCAGCATCGAGTCAGTCATTGACGAGAAGGTAGACTCCCTAATGACTACTCGAGGTGGTCACGCTCAGTGCCCTCGTTCTCTAACGAGTACCTGTACTCTCGCTCTGGTGTCTCCACACCGTAGACTCAAGACTCATCTACTAAAGAGAAGCGATTGTACACCAACCTTTCCGGATCAATCACCATCCTCATGATGGTCCTATGGTCGGGAGCATTTTATGAGTTAACAATGATTATTCATGTCTTAAATTTTCAACTCTTGAAAATATGAATTATCATTACCATTAACTCAAAGGATGTATCACAGACACTAAATACACATATGTGATAGAAAATAACCCATTTTATTGATATTAGTCAAAATTATAATTTTGCCCCTAGAAGTGTATTACAAGTGTCAGCCAATTCTGGCTTCTAGGGCACATATATCTAACAATCTCCCACTTATCCTAAAGCCAATTGGCTACAAGTCTAAGTCCCATCTTCTCAAGGTGGGCTTCGATCTTCTGCTGGCCCAACGACTTTGTAAGTGGGTCTGCCACATTGTCTGTGGAGTTGACTCTCTTGACCTCAACGTAATCCTTTTCGAGGTAATCACGGATGAGGTGGTATCACCATTTGCTTGGAACTCTTTCAGCTGACAGCACCACCATTGCACACAAATAGACTCCCAGATGTCGACCTTCAATCATCTATATCGGACATGAAATCCGAGTCTGTGTATCCCTGGACTTGGAGTTCTCCATTATCAAAGACCAACATCATATTCTTAGTTCTTCTTAAGTACTTAAGGATACATTTCATAGAAGTCCAGTATTCTTCATCTGGATTTGACTGATATCTGCTTATGACACTCACAGCATGGGCTATATCAGGTCGTGTACATAGCATGGCATACATGAGGCTTCTTATTGTAGAAGCATAAGGGATCTTGCTCATGCGTTCTATTTCCTCAGGTATGCTGGGGCACATCTTCTTGAAAAGATGAATACCATATCTGAAGGGTATGAATCCCCTCTTAGAGTTTTCCATACTAAACCTCTTTAGTACTTCCTCTATGTACATCTTCTATGAAAGTCCTAGCATCTTATTGGCTCAACCTGATTTGGTTCCAATTGGTCCTTAGCTCGTTGTACTTGTGAGACTTTCTCATCAAGCTTGATCTGCTTTCCAATGCCGCTATCTTGAATAAACTATTTTTCAAGAAAGATGGCATGTCGACTCACAATCACATTGTGGTCTTCTGAAATGTAGAAATAGTATCCTAATGACTCTTTAGGATATCCTATGAATCGAGCTATGAAGGATCTAAACTCTAACTTGTCCGCTTATTATCTTTTGACATGAGCCGGATAACCCCAAATTCTGAGATGACTCAGACTTGGTTTCTTACCATGCCATATCTCATACGGTATGGTAGGAACGATTTTAGAGAGAATCCTATTCAGTAGATAAATTGAAGTTAACAATGAGTGTCCCCAAAGAAAATCAGGGAGGTCTGTGAAGCTCATCATGGATCGAACCATATCCAATAGAGTCCGATTTCTCCATTCTGAAACCCGTTGAGTTGAGGTGTTCCTGGTGGAGTCCATTGAGAGACTATGCCATTTTTCTTGAGATAGTCTAGGAATTTTCGGCTAAGGTATTCACCTCCTCGATCTGATCGAAGAACCTTAATGGGTTTTTCAGTTTGTTTTTCTACTTCATGTCTGAATTCTTTGAACTTTTCAAAAGCTTCAGACTTGTGTCTCATAAGATACACATACCCATACCTAGACAGATCATCGGTAAAGGTAATGAAGTAGACAAAATTGCCTCTAGCCGGCACATCAAATGGGCCGCACACATCAGTATGTACTAGGGCAAGGAGATCTGTGGCCCTCTCCCCATGTCCAACAAAAGGAGTTTGGTCATTTTGCCTTGAAGGCAGGATTCACAAGTTGGATATGACTCGGAAAGTCAATGGACTCAATAGCCCATTTTTCTCCAATTTGTTGATCCTATCTTCTGCTATATGACCTAATCTCAGGTGCCATAGATATCTATCGTTTGGACTATCCCTAGGTCGTTTGGCATTCACGTTTTGCTCGATAGTTAGAACAGGTACATCAATATGTAGCTGATAAAGACCATTAATAAGGAAACCATTTGCAATTTTATTTCTTTCATAAAGAATGTTACAATGGTCCTTAAAGAAGGTAATCACATAGCCTTCTTGTGCTAAGCATGAAACAGAAATCAAATTCCTGCTAGCTGCAGGCACATAATAACAGTCTTTCAAAACTAAGTCTAAACCAGATGGTAATCGAAGAGGGTATGTTCCCACGGCTACTGCAGCAACTCTTGCTCCATTACCGATGCGTAGGATCATGTCTCCATCCCTCAGCCTCCTGCTATCCTCAAGACCCTGCATGGAAGTGCACAGATGAGCACTAGAACCAGAGTCAAGCACCCAACTGGATGCAGAAGAAACCGTAAGGTTAGACTCAATAACGAGCATACCTCCAGAAGGACCTTCCTTCTTGTTCTTCAGGGTGGCCAGGTAAGTAGGGCAGTTCCGCTTCCAATGGCCGTCGCTGTTGCAATGGAAACACTTTCCTTTGACATCGGCCTTTTTCTTCGGTTCTTCCTTCTTCTTTTTGATCCTTCCACCTTCTGCTTTTTCACAGACTTCTTTTTCTTTCCATAAGACTTTCTTTTGGAAGAAGTCCATTCCATAGCAAGAACTGAGCCTTTAGAACCTTTCATAGAAAGCTCAGCGGTAACCAGCATATTCATTAATTCGGCCAAGGAATTTTGAAGTTTATGCATGTGGTAATTCATGATGAATTGCCCATATGCATCAGTCAAGGATTGCAGAATAATATCGTTCTGCAGGTCCAAGTCTAACTTCACACCGAGCTTCTCAAGCTCTTCCATGTCCTTGATCATTGTCAGACAGTGATCTTGGACTGACTGCCCATCACGCATCTTAGCCTTAAAAAGTCATTTCGTGACTTGATATTTGGCTGCGCGACTCTGTTCACCAAACATCTCCTGCAGGTGAGCCAACATTTGGCGAGCAGTCCCGATATCTTCATGTTGGCGCTGGAGCTCATCAGACATCGAGCCCAACATGTAATATCTGGCCTTATTATCTTCGTCTATCCATTTTTCCAGAGACGCTCTCTGTTCAATAGATGGACGGGCTGGTAAGGTGGGAGGGTCCTGGTCCAAAACATGGGTTAACTTCTCGAAACCCAAAACTAATTTTGTAGTTCCTGAGCCAATCTTTATAATTGGGTCCAGTCAGTCTATGTGTGTCCAGGATACGTGCCAATGGGTTGGACGCAGACATTTTCCTGTAGAGAGTCAAAGATTCTAGTTAGATACTGTAATTTTGACTTGACCAATTTATTTAGGGATTTTATTTTTAAACAAATTAGCTCCCACTATTTTCTCGGATCCCTACACTCCCTCTGTAGAGATGCGAAAAATCTCCACGATTAATGATTTCTAGTGGGTGGTGCGGTCTCACCAACTGACTCATCACCTCACCTAACAGTTATTGGTGATGGGTTAGCCAATGAGTGAACAACTCTTGTTCAATGATTCTCTAATCATGGTGCACCCAAACTTGGTCTCTAATTCATGAATCTCACCGTATCCGAAATATTGATCCACTCCTTAGTTAAGTCAGACCCACCATTTGCATAGACTGGGTTCCTAATTGAGTCTCTCACCGTATCCGGAAATATTGAGCCCAACTCATCCTCCAGCCCATAGCATCCAATGCCTAATAGACATGGTTGCATCTTTTCCGGTGCAACTGAGCCACTGTATCCAGTCCGAGAACAATCAACCCCGGGAAGGGCCCGCACATCTACAATGGTGGAAGACCTCAGACTTAATCTTTTCTTAGGGAGAATTGATTCAGGTCTCATTAAACTAGACTTGTCATTAGTCATAACAATTATGACTAACCTAGTGGCATGGGTTAGCTCGGATTATTGACCACCTCAGATCAGAACTGTGTCAACAGATATGGCCAGGTAAGTGAGACCGGTGGAAGGAATATGCCATTAACTCGTACAAGAACGCATTCAGGTCGAGTAGCTTCCAATTAAAAATCCAGTCGGTCGTATGTGCCAAACTTACCTTAGACACCAAATTGTTGAGTCCAGAACCAATTGGGTTAGCCTACAATCCAGACTCTAACCTCTGAGCCTAATTAGGTCTTGCTTGATCGTGACTCGATCTTGACCCAGACTTAATCCTATTAGGCTGGTCAATTTAAGCATTGTTGATCCCATCTAACCAACTCTTGATTCGGTTTGATCAACCGCTTAGACCTAATTGAGCTACCCAAGCCCGAACCCAGTATTATGAATATGTCTTAGATCTGAAAATTCTCAATTTTAGACCTAATTAATATTTCCATAATCTTAATTTTTAATTAAGTAGGGTTCATAAACAAAATATGCACAATAAATCCTAGGGTTTCAGGATCTAGGGTTTTGCAGAAAGTAAGTTTTGGGTTTCTGATTAAGGACGAACACGCAGCACCCCTACACATCATAAGAACACCCCATCGAATGGAAAGAGAGGGCCTTTAAACCCTTCTTCGTTCTTATGACCGGACGGCCAAGAGGAACGCCTTAATCAGGAACATGCAATACTACAAAACAGTTTTAGATCTATATCATATATCTCATATATAAATTAGATCTAATCATGGCATATTTTGCATACATCTCATGTATCAAATCATGCATATTTTTAGATCTAAATTATCTCATAATAATCTAAAAAATTAGATTTAAATTGATCTAATCAAAATAAATTCTAATCTAGACAATTATGTAGAACTATTCTACAACTAGTCTAGACATGCATCAATCATATCTCATATGATATTTAAAATTAAATAATTTTTATTTGCTATTTTTTAGATGTTATTATAACCATTATAATATCAAAAAATAGTAAATAAATAGATCTAAAATATGATTTAATCAGATTAAATCAAAAACATGCAAGACTATTCTATAGAACTATTCTATTCTTAGAACTAGTCATGCATATCTTCTAATCTTAGATCCAAATCATTTAATTTTAATTTTTTCTGATTTCAGATCTGATCACATCTCATGTGACATCTGAAAATCATTTTATTTTCTAATTAAAATAAATTTAAAATTAGATCTAAATAATTTTAGAACCTTGGCTCTGATACCAGTTGAAGGAAAATCCTGATTTTCCGGTCCAGGTTCGTTCAGATCTGATCAGATCAAGAGATATATTTCAAAAAAAATTTTCTCTTGATCCCAATCAGATCTTGATATATTTTAGATCTGATTCTTATTATTTTAATAAATAAAATAAAATTAGATAAATTAAATCAAATTTAATTTACCTGATTGGGTAATCCTATTACCCTGTTGATGATCCTGTATTGCAGCGGAAGGTTCTGGATCTTAGCCACGCAAGCGCCTGGCCTCTACCGGTATCCACTCAGGGTTGGATCTGGAGATCCTCTTCTTCTCTATCACACCTCCAAAAATCAGATCTGGATCTGATCTGGAGGATCTTCAAAACTCTTTTGAAGATCAGCAGTCGTCCTTTGCAGCAGCGCAGCCTTCTTGCTTTTGATCGCCTTTCTTTGATCTGAATCGCACCAACCAAGGTCCAAAACTCCTTTTGGACGTGGAGAGCAAGGGAGAGAAGAGTGGTTTGGCATGGAGGAAGGAGGGGAGAGGCAGCCTTGGGGCATGGGAATTGTGATTCTTTCAATCACTTTCAATCATAATCTGAGTTGGGCGCAGGGTCTTATTTATAGACTAAGCTGTGATCCAACTCCTCTTCTTCCCAACCAATCACAACCCTTTGTGAAATCAGATCTAAATCTGATTGGTGGGAATAGAGTCCCCTGGATTCCTCCTTAGAGGGTGCCTAAGACCAGTCAAAGTTGGTTCTTAGGAGAACTCTAATTGGAATCCAAAAAGGAGATGGAGTCCTTGTCCAACAAGGACTCCTAGGCGCCTCCAACTTGGGCACACGCCACCCTAGGGTGGCGTGCGCCCTTCTCCTTGCCAGGTTCTGGCAGGGGGACAGGCCCCCACCAGCTCTCCAATAGGTGCATGACATGTGGTCAAAAGTCAAAGTGTCAATGGTCAACATTTGACCAGTCAAAGGTAGACTTTTGACCAAAGTCAAAGAACAAGAAATGGCAGGTGACCAAAAATGGCAGGTAATGTCTTACAAAATAAGACAACCTTTTCTGACTTGGACAACCTCCAGTCAGACCATATGAAGGCCTCTGATTGAGCACAAACTCCTTTGGCTCAGTCAGGACAACTTATTTATGATAGTAAAAGAAGAACGTTAGGTTCAATCGAGTGCTAGCACGATTTTCCTTGAACCTAATTGAATCTCATTCAGATCAATTGAACTAGATCAGTTCAATTGATGATCACCAGATTCAAACCCTTGTTTGTGTGACCCAGTTAGGTTCAGTTCTGTATGGTAATGGGATATGTCATGATCTCTATCATCGACATCATCGAAACTCCTTTCGATGGATCAGAACTCTTCTGATTCGAACAGCTAGAATGATCGATCATCTAAATCATTCTAATTGCTCCCAAAATCCACCAGTGACACCTAGCAGTATATGGTGGCAACCCATCAGAGCTGAATGCGAACCTCTTGGTGCAGCTACCTGTGTGATTAAGTTCTTCTATCTTGAGCCCCGATCAGATTAGGGTTAAGGTGAACTCGTCAAACCCTAGTTCTCTGTCATATGATGTAATCATTCGATTCGAGTCCAATGTGAAAATCTAAATAGAAACTCTTTCTATTATTTCACTCTGCCATGGCCATGGACTTCTGGACTTGATTCTCATGATCATCATAGGGCTGCTCCTCTACCACCGAGGTAGATAGATTCCATCTTGATGCAATCCAGTTCCTACAATGAACATGCTATAGCCAACATACACCTCAGGGTTCCATATGGCTAGGAGACCGAGTAATGGTGTAGTCAAACTATAACACCCTCAAGGTGAACTGCCGATGCATCTCAGGTCAAAGAACCAGACACACTACTGCAGCATCGAGTCAGTCATTGACGAGAAGGTAGACTCCCTAATGACTACTCGAGGTGGTCACGCTCAGTGCCCTCGTTCTCTAACGAGTACCTGTACTCTCGCTCCGGTGTCTCCACACCGTAGACTCAAGACTCATCTACTAAAGAGAAGCGATCGTACACCAACCTTCTGGATCAATCACCATCCTCGTGATGGTCCTATGGTCGGGAGCATTTTATGAGTTAACAATGATTATTCATGTCTTAAATTTTCAACTCTTGAAAATATAAATTATCATTACCATTAACTCAAAGGATGTATCACAGATACTTAATACACATATGTGATAGAAAATAATCTATTTTATTGATATTAGTTAAAATTATAATTTTGCCCCTAGAAGTGTATTATAAGTGTCAGCCAATTCTGGCTTCTAGGGCACATATATCTAACAGTTACGACTGCAAATATTTTGGTTGATCGATTGTTGTCCATCCGTCAGTCGATTTTATTTAACCAACTTTTGGCTAGCTTTCAAACTGACGTTAGATCAGAATTTTTGCTAACACTTAGTCGTTTGTTAAGGCATTTCTAGATCGAAGACAAACCAACCCTGGGTCAGTTTCCAACCGACCATTTGCCGACTTTAGATCGATTTTTACCGTCTAACACTTAATCGATTCTCTAAATTGTTTGACGATCGGGGGTAAGCCTAACGTCCTTTGATTCAACCATGGCCAAATCGGCAAAGATTGTGTTTGTCACTAGCTAGGGCAAACCAACTAGTCCGCAACCAAAGTTTGATGCTTTTCTTCCTTTATCACTTGTAAGGAGGTTATGCATCATCTGCTAGTCGATCGGTCGACGATTCTATTGTAGGAAATCGATTACATCGATGATTTGAAGTACTTGATCAAAGGTGATTGAACAGCCCGACTATCGATCATTCTTCATTCATCGGTTGTTGGATTCCACCGAGTGAAACATGTCAATCGATTGTCGGTCAGAATACTTAACTGACGATTAATCAGTCGGATTCTCTTTCATTAGTCAATTTGTTCGGTTTCCAACCGGCTAATACATCGATTAATCAATTGTTGAGTATGGGGATGACATCTTTGCAGAAGCCTTCACAAAATATTATCTTTTGCATTTGTTTGAAGTACATGGAGCCGATTTTATTGGTAGTACACTTTAAGGTTATCAGCATTCCATATTTGGGAGACTTCAACTCCATCGAGAGTTTCGAGTCGATATGCTCTGGGTGGAAGAATTTTTGTCACTCGATAAGGTCCTTCCCAGTTTGAGGAGAGCTTTTCTTAGTCTAGAGGTTTGGATATTTCGGCCTTCCACAGGACCAAATCTCCTAGGTGAATCTCTTTTGATTTAACTCTTCTATTGTAATATCTTGCAACTCGTTGTTGGTAAGCAGCCATTCTGAGTTGTGCTTGTTGTCGGACTTCAAATAATAGGTCTAGGTCAACTCTTTGACGATCTGAATTACTTGACTCATTATACTTTTTCACTCTCACTGGTGGTAGCCCAATTTCAATGGGTATTACTACATCTATCCCGTAAGATAGGTTAAATGGAGATTCGCTTGTCGGAACTCACAAGGTGGTTCGGTAAGCCCATAGTATCGAACGTAGTTCTTCCACTCAGAGATCTTTAGCTTCGTTGAGCTGGATTTTTAAATCATGGAGAATCATTCGATTCGTAACTTTCGCTTCTTCATTCGATTGTCGATGACCAATAGACGTCAGCTTATGCGTGATATAGTATGTCGCACAGAAGTCTTTAAAATTCTGATTATCGAACTATCGATCATTGTCGGTTATGATTATATGTGGGAGTTTGAACCTATAGATAATAGATTTTTGAATGAAATTCTCCATCTTGCTTTCCATAATTTATGTCAAAGGTTCAACTTTCATCCATTTTATGAAGTAATCGATGGTGACGACCAAAAATTTTTTTTGCCCGGATGCTGGGGGGAAGGATTAAGTATATCGATTTTTCACTGTGCAAATGGCCATGGCACTATGATCGATGTCAATTGCATCGTCGGCTGTCGTTGGATATTGGCATATCTCTGGCATGGCTTGCATCTTCGGACGAACTCAATTGCATTCTTCTGCATCGTTGGCCAATAATATTCTTATCGAAGGATCTTGTAGATGAGGAATTTGCCCCTCAGGTGGTTCCCACAGATCTCCTCATGGACTTTTCGGAGTGCATAGTCAGCATCAGTAGGTCTAAGGCACTTTAATAATAGAAGGAAAAAAGACTGCTTATAGAGTCATCCTTCCATCATGATATATTGGAAGGTCGTCCACCTTAAACGCTATGCTTTAGATAGATCGTCGGGTAGAATTTCTTCGATTAGGTACCTAATAATCGGATCCATCCAACTCAGCTCATCATCGATCTGCAATACTTCTTCCATCCTTTCGATACTTGGCACATCGAGATATTCGATGTAAGTTTGGCCAAGTTTATTAGGACGGTGATAGTGAGTCGGGAGAGTGCATCGGCCCGAGCATTCTCTGCTCTAGGAATGTGCGTGGTGCTGAAGTATTTGAAAGTAGAAGCTTGATCTTTAACCTTTTATAGATACTTTTGCATTGTCGAATCGTGAGCTTCAAAGTCACCTTTAACTTATCCTACAATGAGTTGAGAGTCGGTGAATGCTTCCAATTCTCTGACACCAAGTTTTCTGATGATTTTCAAGCCGGCTAGGAGAGCTTCGTACTCGGCTTAATTGTTTGAAGCTTTAAAGTTAAATCAAAGGGCATACTCGAAAACTATTCCATCGGCATTTGCCAAGATGAGTCCTGCACCATTCCTAAGAGCATTTGATGCCCCATCGACGTGTAACATCCACGCCGACTGATGATTGATTTTAGGGATGTCTTCTGCCAACTTATACGTTATTTTCCTCTGCTCGGACTTGATATCCGAGGTGGTACATTTGGCAACAAAATCGATCAGAATTTGGGCTTTCATCGATGGACGTGGGCAATATTGGATATCGAATTTACTAGCTTTATTGCCCATTTTGCTATCCTACTTGAGGTATCTGGTCGATGTAGGATTGACTTTAGAGGTTGGTTGGTTAGGACGTGAACCGTATGGGCTTGGAAGTAGGGCTGAAGTCGTTGTGTCGAAATAATCAAGACATAAATTATTTTTTGCCTTCGAATATCAGGTTTCAGCATTATGAAACACCTTACTTGCATAGTAAATAGGGTGTTGTGCTCGACTCTCATCTTCTCTGACCAAAATTGAACTAACGGCTTCATCCGACGTGGTCAGGTATAAATATAAAGGTTCTCCTTCCATAGGTTTTACGAGCAATGGACGAGTCATTAGGTATTTCTTCAGCTCTTCGAAGAATTACCGGCATTCGTCAGTTCATAAAAAATCTCTAATCTATCATAGAGTTTTAAAGAATGGTAGACACCTTTCGGCAAACTTAGAGATGAACCGACTAAGGACGGTGATTCTTTCGTTGAGTTATTGTACCTCTTTCTTCGAGATTGGATGTTTCATATCGATAATCACTTTTATTTTTTTGAGATTTACTTCGCTTCCTCGATGTAAAATAAGAAAACTAAGAAACTTTTCGGACGTTACTCTGAAGGCATATTTAGTCAGATTAAGCTTCATCCAATGCCGTCGTAGTGTGTCAAAAGTCTCTTCTAAGTTTCGAAGGTGGTCCTAACTTTGCATGCTTTTTACTAGCATATCATCGACATATACTTCCATATTTCGTCCAATTTGTGGCTTAAAGATCTTGCTCACCAATCTTTGATAGGTCGCTCCCGCATTTTTAAGTTTGAATGGCATGACCTTATAACAATAAATCCCTTTGTCGGTGATAAAGATGATATGTTCTTCATCCTTGGGTGCCATCCGGATCTAGTTGTAGCCCACAAAAGTCCATAAAGCTTAGAAGTCGATGTTCCGAAGTCGCATCGATAAGTTGATCTATCTTCGAAAGAGAAAAACTATCCTTCGGGCATGCTTCATTCAAGTTGGTATAATCAATACAAATGCATCATTTTTCATTAGCTTTCTTTACCATGACGACGTTCACAAGCCAATCAGGATAATGGGCCTCCCTGATGAAGCCTGCTGCAAAGAGCTTGTCAACTTCTTCGTCTATTATTTTCTATCGCTCAAGAGCGAATGGTCGCTTCTTCTATCTCACCGACTTGATGCTTGGATTGATATTTAATTGATGAATGATTACTTTCGGAGGTATACCAGGCATATCGGTAGCCGATCAAGCAAATACATCGGTATTAGCTCTCAGCAGCCGAACCAGTTGTTCATGCTCCATCGTCTGAACGTGCGACCCAATTTGAATAGTTTTGGTTGGGTCATCTTCCAGCAATGGGATGGAGGGAAACCGTTCAGCTGGCTCACCCCGATTTTCATCTTTCCACTGATTAAGGCTTTCCAACGATGAAGAATCTTCTGATTTATTTTTCTTTGTAGTGATCGCGAGGCATCATCGGGCTATTTGTTGGCCGCCTCGTATCTTTCTAACTCCGATCTTGATCGAAAATCGGACTAACAAATGATATGTTGATATTATCACCTTGAGAGGATTGAGTCTCGACCTTTCAAGTATGATATTGTATGTTGACGAGATTCTGACGACCATGAAAGTCAAGACGATGATACTCTGCTGAGGTTCTATCCCCGTAGTCAATGGGAGATCTATCTCTCCCTTAACGTCGATGGCATCTTCCATAAATCCAACTAAAGGGATAGAAACTTTTCGGAGGCATTCTGTCGAGAGTTTCATTTGGAAGAATGTAGATTAAAATAAAATATTAGTCAAACTTCCATTATCAATAAGAATTATTTTTACATCGTAATTGGCTATCATCATCGAGGCCACACGGCATCATCATGGGGAATTTGAATCCCCCTGACATCATCATCCAAAAAAAAATAGATTCGTTGGATCATCGCTTCTTGGTCGATCCTCTTTAGATGTTGCCCCCGATTCTTGGCCGCCCGAAGATCATGTTGATCACTCCAGCCATTGGTCGGTTCTGATGAACTTCCTTCGAAGCAGATGGTTGATCGGCATGAGACTTAGTCGAGCGATCAAGCTGGTACTTGGCTAAAAATTTTTGCCAGATGAGAACCTCGATCTCATCTTTTAATTGAAAGCACTATTCAGTATCATGGCCGTAGTCACGATGGAACCGATAGTACTTTCTCTTATCCTTCTTCCAATTTTTCATCGATGGGGGTCAGCGAAGGTCATTTTTTCTCTCAATTTTCATCAAGATTTGGGCACACGGAGTGGTGAGGGAAGTATAGGTATTGTACTAACTTTTTATATTAGTCGGTACTGTGTTCAGTTGGGAGAAGACCATTTTTTCTATTTGGTGTAGACTGGTTTGATCCAGCAGAAACATCATTCTTCTGCTGTTTTTTCTTCTTCTGATCCTTTTCATTTGGTTGGCACTGGCCAGAAGCATCGTTTTCTACGTGGATGTATTTATCCACACACTCCAAATATTTTGCATAGATCTAGGGATGATTCTTGTCTAATGAATAGGTGAACCGAAAATCTCGTAGATCTTGCTTCATGGTTGAAATGACAATATCTTCATTAAGATTTTGGACCTCGAGTGCGGTGGCATTAAAACATGCCATGAAGGCCCAAAGGATTTCTCCCTCTCCTTGCTTGATCGAGAAGAGGGTGTCGGAGGTTCGTGGCATCCTCCTGCTGATGCTGAAGTGAGCCACGAAAAAATCTTCAAGCTGCCCAAAAGAGGTAATGTTTTTCGGTTGAAGCCTGGAGTATCAGGTTTGAGTAGCTTTTTGAAGGATGGCCGAAAAGTCGATGCACATGAGGACGTCATTCGCCCCTTGGATTATCATGAGAGCCTTATAACTCTAGAGACGATCAATTGGATCAGTGGAGCCGTCATATGGCTTCACTTGCAGCATCTTGAACCATGATGGAATTGGTTCGTTCAGAATGCACAAAAATAAAGGAGCTATCTGGATGTGGAGTCCATCAGAGGATCCTCTTTTTACGTCCTCCTGGATCTGGATCAGTCGTCGATCAATTTTCTTGAGTTTTCACTTGTAGGTATCGAGCCGATGTTGTCGAGGTGTCCCTAAGGTTGATCCTCCTGAAGAACTAGTAGAGGAGGAAGTGATTGAACCCCATGGGGCCTTCCCCTTATGCTGACTCCGATGAGAAGGCGGGGAAGTGCAGCATCGAGATCGTCAGATAGTTCCTCACGAACGGCGAGAGGATGGAGTTTCTGCTCGTCGAGAGCGTTGAGATTGTCACTTCAATGATGGAAAGGTGGAGTGCCTTGGCAGGCGACGGCCGTGCCTAGATCGTACTGCCTATGTCACTGGCTCTTGCACCACCACATGCGGCTATTGCTAGAGGCTGTGTACAGCTCCCATTAACATCCGGACTTGCTATGTCAACGCAGCTAGTTGTTGAGCTTGCGCGTCCATCGTGACTGTTGAACGCGAGGAACTTGGTTCCGCCATAGATGACGGTGGGGGAGGGAGCGCTTCTTGCTGGGATGACTGACCGGTGGAGCTGAGTGAGTTGCGAGCGCGTGTTTTCACCATCGTAATGTGTGATAAAAAGTTACCAGTTGCTTTTGATCTTTGATATTCTCTCTCCCTATCTAACGCGCTAATCTGTTGCGGTTAATCCACCTGCACCTATGAATCAATACCGAAAAATTTATAAAGTAAGTCTACACTGACCGAAGTTGGATCCGACGGAGATCCTCTGATACTTAAGTTAGTAGGATGGACTGATCGAACAAAAATCTCAGAGCAAAGTAATAGAGATTGCTCTAAAAATATTAGATATGTCCTACCAAACTAGCCAGTTTATCTTCTTTTTATAGGTATCGGAGTGATAGCCGTTTAGTATGTGGATTCCTCTTCTTCCGGCATAATGCGATCGTGGGGAGGTTGTTAGAACTATCCACTAATCATTATTGTCCGCTTTTCTCGGGAGCAGTTTTATAGGGCTGATCAGAAGTCGGATGAGTTGTTTATAAAACATCCGACGAATGTTCGATTAATCTAGGGCCGATCGATCGTCGATTGTTCGGCATATCTGAGGCCGATCGATGGTTAGTCGGTCGGCATATCTGAGACCGATCGACCTCCGATCGATCGACTTATTTGAAAATTAGCCGATCATTGATTGATCGGTTTGAAGACTTTTCATCGCCAGCTAGCCCTCTTTGTCGTCGATTATCAATCGCTAGATGATGATCGTCATCTGATGGTCTGTCGTTTGCTATAGGTTGGCGAGTTAGATGTTGGCTCAATATCGCCCAACATATATATATATATATATATATATATATATATATGTAGGCCTTGTATCCTTGAATATCAGTATCATCACCACAACTTTAATTTCTACACTAATATTCTCTTTAGCTGATCCAGCTTAACTCCATATACCTATGTTTTTTTATTGATCCATATACCTATGTTCATCTACTGAATTGGGGTCTTCATAGACTTTTGTTGTACGCAAGTCCAATTCTTACTTTAATGATTAAAAAGAGACGAGTTATGCCTCGTCAGCTTTTGTATGCTTGAGCTTTATGAACCACTTTTGCTAACAATAGTCGACTCGCATCCAAACTAATAGAGTTGTCACTTTCTGGACTCACACATAGGACCTTGGAATTGATCCTTGTATTCCAATCCTGTCGACGTGGAAAAGGCAAATGTTCTCCATGGCCAGGGTTGTCAAAAGTAGAGCTTACCCAGAGCTCTTCGACAATATCCTCGATTTTGACCTTCTTGTACCCCACTTACGCTATGTCGTCCCATTAAATGAATCTTGACCAGACCTCGAGGAAACAAGAAAAGTGTTAACGCAGGAGAGAAGGAGAGATGAACAAAGACTGGTTTCAATCTGCCGTAAGTTCCCACTACTTTAAATTCTTATTTCACCGTGGACTGGCACGCCTGTATGGACGTTACGAAAGAAACACCGTTGGGCAAGCAAATGGTCAACTTGGCACTAAATGGTGCAAGATATACTTATTATGGTCAAGAATGTTAAGGCTAAAAATGGATGATTACAGTGATGAGTTTGGGCCTAATCTAGCTGTAGCATTGGCTGCGGTACAAGAGCATTTGAGTCCACAACATGGCCGAGGAAAATATACCGCGGATGTGAATGGACAACTCCATGGGAAAATTGATGTGGCGTTACTTTTTCCATGCAACCGACACCAACTGGGCCACCAAGAACTGTTATGGGAAAGTTACCTTTTTGACCTTTTTTGGCTGTCTTCTATTTGTTTTTCTCGGTCTTTGTTTGATGAGGATTATATACAAAGCATGGTCTAAGTGTACGCAAAACAAAAAGTAGTATACAACAAATACATATAATTGTGCATAAAATACGAATAAATATGTATGATATACGTCACAAGGGTGCATAATTATCCTCAGAATAAAGGATAAATGGAACATGGTTAGGGATTGAGTTGCAGTCAAACCAAGAGGCTTAAAGGAGGCTTACCCACTGCCTTACTGCTTAGATGAAATGTTAGACATCTCATGGATCAATCCCATTATTGCATATTCCTATTTTGCTTTCACTCACTGCTTGATCAAAGAAATCTAGAGCAACATTTTTTTGACCTTTCTAATGCCATGTTTTGCTTTTGAACTTTGAAGATGAATGCATGTCACATGATCGAATATGTGAGTCTTAAGCAACTATCATAGTAGATGATGCAGAGTACGTACATAGTTCCGTGAGGTTCATGCGTTGCAACCGTTGTCTTTTTCTTCAACTGACATGGCACAAACATTCTTACCTTTCACCCAGCTCTGCGGAAGAGTCGAGATATTAATTAACATGGTAAGCTTTTATGTATTTATTTATTTCATATATCGGATAAACGGATATAGCTTGATATCAACTTGTATGATGTCAAAATATTTTATAATCTATCTTTAAAATTTTTGAAATAACATTTTAATTATTTATTATTTAAATTAATTAATAGATATGATAGTTAATACATGTTTATTATAATAATTGAGATTTTGTAAATCTTGATGTCTATATATAAAAATTTTCAAATATCAGATCCTGGATTTCTTTCTCATCCAGCATAAACTAAGATCTTGGTTCATCTTAATATCGGAGACCTTCTGAGATGACCGAGATCCCAGTGATTAAAAATCCTGGCATCCATTTACAAATAAACTTAGAAAGATAGATATATCTCATAAAAGATCCAGGCTGACAAGATTAGATCCATTCGTAAATACTAAAGTCAACAGAGATTCTAGAATTCTAGATAGGCACATGATTCATCATTAGCTAAAATAAAAGTAAAGTTTATGGGCAAAAGAGAAATATTTTTTGGGGCTGCAACACATAGAAAACAACAAGAGAGGAAGTAGAAAACTGAACAGCAGCAACACAAATTAAGCTTTCATTAATTCTGAAATGAGAGAACTTTGAGATACATACATCAAATACTTAACGTACATAACTTATATAGCGTCTGTTACAGCAAAATAGAGCCCCAAAATACAATAACAACTTCCATAAAATGCTCTCCACGAACTACCCACATAACCTCACTACACCACCCACAAACTAAAGACTAAGTCAAACACACAAACAAAAAACTAAATCAAATAACAAACCTGAAATATAGGCTGAAAATTTGAGACGTAGGTTGAATCACATCTTCGACATGGCCCCTTGATTCAAGCTACGTAAGATCTTAGCTTCTTGAATTTGTTCTTCTAAAGTGTCTTTGTGAAAATATCTGCCAACTGATCTTCTATATTGCAATATTCTATCTTGATCTCACACCTTGAAACCAATTTTCGGATAACATGATACCGGATCTCAATGTGCTTAGAGCGTCCATAAAAGATAGGATTATTTACCAGCGTAATTGCTGATTTGTTATCACAGATCAATGGAGTAGTAACTGCTTGCTTCTCCTTCAAGTCACTTCAAATTCTTCTCAACCAAATAGCTTAACAGGCTATTGCTGTGCAAGCTATATACTCAGCCTCTGCACTTGATAATATAATTGTCGATTGCTTCTTAGAATACCAAGAAATCAACCCTAAGCCAAGAGAAAAATAATAGCCTGTAGTACTTTTTTGATCATCTGCACAATCAGCCCAACTACCATTAGTAAATGACAAGAACTTGAAATCATTTACCTTGGAGTACATGATTCCGAAGCATGTCGTTCCTGCCACATATCTTAAAACTCTCTTTACTACTCCAAAATGATGATTACTTAGCATAAACCAAGAGATGAGGCTCACTGCAAACATGATGTCAGGCCTTGTATGAGTAAGAAAAATCAAACCACCAATCATACTTCTGAACACTTTTTCATCAGCTTTATCAGAACCATCTTCCACCATCAGCTTGTCATTTGAATTGATGGATGTTTTTGCAGCTAAGCATATGAAACTTTTCCAGCAAATCAATGGCATACTTCTCTTGAGATAAGAAAATGCCAAAAGAACTTTGCACAACCTTCATGCCCAAGAAATATTTCATTTTTTCCAAATCAGTCATGGCAAAAGTAGACATCATATCTACCTTAAAACTTTCCATCATTGAAACAGAGTTTCCTGTGAAGATTATATCATCAACATAAATGTAAACTATGAGTATTTTAGTCATACCTTAGCACTTCTTGTAAAGAGTTGGCTCATTCTTGCTGCACTCAAAGCCATTCTTGATAAAATGATTATTAATCTTGTTGTACCAAGCTCTTGGAGCTTGCCTTAAGCCATAAAGTGCTTTCTCTAGCTTGTACACCATCTCCTCCTTGCCCTGGATCTCAAACCCTTCACGTTGTCTAACATAAACCACTTCTTCTAAGTCACCATTCAAAAAAGCTGATTTTACATCAAGTTGAAAAACTTGCCAATCATTTTGTGCAGCCACTGCTAGAACAATCCTCATACTAGTCTCTATTCTAGCAATTGAAAAAAAAGTTTCAAAGAAGTCAATGCCTGGCACCTATGTATACCCTTTAACTACCAACCTTGCCTTGTGTTTTTGCAAAGATCCATTAGCATTGAACTTTGACTTGTAGACCCACTTCAACCCAATAGCTTCTTTCTCATTTGGCAAGTCCACTAGCTTCCATGTCTTGTTTCTTTCTGTTACTTCAATTTCTTCTTTCATTACTGTCCTCCACTTCTCATGCTTGGATGCATCTTCATAGCAAGTAGGTTCTACAACAAAACATGCTAATTGACATGATTCATAAATATCTACTAAGTTTCTGACCTTTAGAGGTGGTCCTTCGGGTGATACATCAACATCACTAGAACTTGCTTCTTGATTGTTCTGCCTCCAAGGTGTACCTTCTTGATCAGACTATCTATTGGTGCGGAATCTGATTGACGCCGGATCGAGCTAGAGTTGAGGAAAAAGAAGTCGTCGCCGGTGATCTGTAAAATAAAGTTTCATCTAGAGTCAGTGGTGGTGGCTCTGGTAGGACCCTCCGACGATCAAATCAGCTCTTCTGACCAACAGAAATGGAGTGCTCGGGTATGAATTCAGCAGAGTTTTAGAGGAGTAGAGAGCTTAGAGAAAATGTATCTAGAGGATCCCTTTTTATAGATGGAGCTTGTCGTAACCGTTCGGTAATGGGCCGCTCTAGGCCATGCGAAATTTATTACGGAGAGAGGTGTCGCTCGTAATAGACTGATAATGACAGTCGTAATCGTCCAGTAGTGGGATTGTCTATAGCAGACTGATAAATGACAGTCGTAACCATCCAGTAGTGGGGTTGTCTGTAGCAGACTGATAAATGATAGTCGTAACCATCCGGAGGAAGCAGACGTTCGAAATCCGACCAAAGGAGGAGTCCGAAAAGAGTTCGACTCCTATAAAAATTTGATTGAAGGAGAAGTCCGAAAAGAGTTCGGCTCCTGGAGGAATCTGACTGAAGGAGATGTCCGAAAGGAGTTTGGCTCCTGAAGAAATTCGATTGAAGGAGAAGTTCGGAAGGAGTTCAGCTCCTGAAGAAATCCGACTGCTGGAGGAGTTCGAAAGAAGTTCGACTCCTGAAGAAATTCGACTGAAGGAGAAGTCTGAAAGGAGTTTGGCTCCTAAAGAAATCCGACTGCTAGAGAAGTTTGAAAGAAGTTCGACTTTTTTGGAGGAATCCGACTGAAGAAAAAGTCCGAAAGAAGTTCGGCTCCTGGAGAAATCCAACTGAAGGAGATGTCCGAAAGAAGTTCGGCTTTTGGAGAAATTCGACTGAAAGAGATATCCGAAAGAAGTTCGGCTCCTGAAGAAATTCGACTGCTGGAGAAATTCGAAAGGAGTTTGGCTCCTGAAGAAATTCGACTGAAGGAGATGTTCGAAAGGAGTTCGGCTCCTAAAAAAATTTGACTGAAGGAGAAATTCAGAAGGAAGTTTGGCTTCTGGAAAATTCGACTGAAAGATCCGAATGGCTCCTAAAAAAATGAAGAAGGAGAGATTCAGTTTTGGCTTCTGAGAAGACTGAAGAAGATGTCCGAAAGGAGTTCGATTGGGGTTCATCCGCTGGGAGAGTAATTTTCAATCGAAGCTTTTCCATGATTACCAATTGCATTAGGCTAAGCATCATACCGAAATTCGATGGAAGTGGAATTTATCCCTAATAATAGTCTCTCTACTCTCGAGTTCAAAATTCGAAGGAAGGGAGTACAAAAAAGATGACTATCGAAGTTCTTTTTCAAGCTTTGCATCCATTGAGGTTGAAGTTCGGGGGAGATCTTATCTTTTATTGAAGTTGAAGCTTGAAAAAGATCTCATCTCCAATTGAGGTTGAAGAAGATCTTATTTTCTATTGAAGTTGAAGAAGATCTTGTCGAGGCCTCTTCTCTCACCTCGTCTAAAATGAACGAGGCATTCGACTTTGCTCACGTTAGGACGAGGTTCTCCTTCTGTTCCTAACGGGCTATAGGGGCACATAAGGGCCATTGTCAGAGCCTCTTTCCTCACCTCGTCTAAAATGAATGAGGTCTTCGACTTTGCTCACGTTAGGACGAGGTTCTCCTCCTGATTCTAACGGACTGTAGGAGTACATAAGGACCGTTGTCAGGGCCTCTCCCCTCATCTCATCTAAAATGAATGAGACATTCAATTTTGCTCATATTAGGATGAGATTTTTTTCCTGTTCCTAATGGACTGTAGGAACACATAAGGATCATTGTCGGGGCCTCTTTCCTCACCTTGTCTAAAATGAACGAGGCCTTCGATTTTTCTCACATTAGGATGAGATTCTCCTTCTGTTCCTAACGGACTATAGGGGCACATGAGAGCCATTATCAGAGCCTCTTCCCTCATCTCATCTAAAATGAATCAGACCTTCGACTTTGCTCACGTTAAGATGAGGTTCTCCTTCTATTTCTAACGGGCTGTAGGGGCACATAAGAATCGTTGTCAGGGCCTCTCCCCTCATCTCGTCTAAAATGAATGAGGCCTTCGATTTTGCTCACATTAGGATGAGATTCTCCTCCTGTTCCTAATGGACTATAGGGGCACATAAGGGCCGTTATCAGGATCTTTTCTCTCACCTCATCTAAAATGAACGAGGTCCTCGATTTTGCTCATGTTAGGACGAGATTCTTCTCTTGTTCCTAATGTGACCATATTTATTATGAAATTAAGTTCAGGGGGTAGTCCCCCTTTATTATCGATATACAACAAAGATTAGGATGTTGGAGTAGGAAGATTTTATTGTAATCAAATTATCGGTAATACATTCATAGATTTTTTAAATTCCATGGTCGAGGCAGATCTGCTCTTCCGAGCTCCTTCAAGTAGTACGTCCCGGGTCGGATGACTTTCGTGATCTCGTAGAATCCTTCCTAATTTGGAACAAGCTTTTTCTGGCTTTGAGATTGTGAGATAGTGGCTCACTGAAGTACTAAGTCTTCCACTCTGAATATTTTATCTCTGACTCTGAAGTTATAATATTAGACCACCCTTTGCCTGTAAGCCGCCATCCGAACTTGAGCTTCTTCTTTTTTTTCTTTCAGCAGATTGAAGTTGACTCTGAGATCCTACGAATTACGCTGCTCATTGAAGGCCACGACCCATGCTGATAGGAGTTTGAGTTCAATTGGGATGACTGCCTCCATTTCAAAGACCAAGGCGAATGGTGTTTCTCCAGTCGGTAGCCTTTGAGTAGTTTGGTATGCCCAGAGGACGTGGTAGAGTTCGTCCACCCAGGCCTTCTTTGCTCTATCGAGTCTTGTCTTGATGCCTTGCAACAGGATCTGGTTGGTCACCTCAGCTTTTTCATTTATCTATGGGTGAGCTACCGACGTGAAGTGATGGAAGATATTTAGATCTTCGTAGAACTCAGCGAACATCATCCCAGCGAACTATCATCCGTTATCTATTATAAAAGTTTGGGACAGACCAAACCGATAGACGATTGACTTTCAAACGAAGTTCTGTACCTTGGCCTCAGTAATTTTTGTTAGTGGTTCGACTTCAATCCATTTGGTGAAGTAGTCAATCGCAACCAAGAGAAACTTTCGTTGTCCGAATGTCGTTGGAAAAGGGTCAAGTATATCCATTCTCCACTGCGCAAATGGCCAAGGTGCGCTCAGTGGAGTAAGCTTGGAGGCCAGCTGTCTTTATATGTTTGCATTTTTCTGACAGCGATCATATTTCTTGACGTACTCCATAGAATCGTGGTACAAGGTCGGTCAATAGTATCCTTGCCGAAGTAGTTTTTGTGACAAAGATCTGACTCCTACATGACTTTCATAAATTTTCTCGTGCACTTTTCATAATGCGAAGTCAGCCTCTAAAGGTCGAAGACATCTCAACAGCGATAGCGTATACGATCTTTTATACAACTTGCCTTCATACAAAACGTACTGGAAGGTTTGATTCTTGAATTTTCGATCTTCTTTTGGATTACGAGGAAGAACTTTCTCTTTGAGATAGGCAACTAATGGGTTAATCCAGCTCGGCTCGAGCTCTGTCTGCATAACGAGCCATGATTCCTCTGAGCTTGGGCATTTTAGAGTTTCAAAAAATACTTCTTTTGATAGTTCGATTGGGAGGAAAGTAGCCAATTTAAAGAGGAGGTCGGCTCTCGTATTTTTTTTTCTCAGAATCTATCGAATGCCAAAACTGCTAAAGGCCGGAGTCAAATTCTTTACTTTCTCAAAGTATTTCATCATACTTTTCTTTCGTGCTTCATAGTTACCACCAACTTGGTTGACTACTAATTGAGAATCACTATAGACTTGAAGTCGATCTACTTTTAATTCTTTTGTTATTTTTAATCCGGTGATCAATGCTTCATATTCGGCACCATTATTAGTTGCAGAAAATTCAAAGCGTAGTGCATACTTAGCGACGACTCCCTCGGGGTTGACTAAAACTAACCCCATAGCTACTCTAGTGGAGTTAGATGAATCATCCACGTAAAGGGCCCAAAAACCTTTGAGAAAGTTGGCACTTTCTTCAAAGAGGCTCGGCTGCAACCACGGGATGTCGATCTCATTTTGCTTAAGCTCAGCTTCATCTGGAATGGTACATTCAACTATAAAGTCGGCCAGTGCTTGAGCCTTGATTGCTGGCCGAGGTCGGTAGTTGATGTCGAACTCTGTTAATTTAATGGTCCATTTTGCAATTCTTCTGAAAGCATTCATTTGATTAAGAATTGCTCTGATTGGCTAATCAGTAAGAAGCATTATAGCATGTTCTTGAAAGTAAAGTCGAAATCTTCTTGCTGCAATCAGAAGAGCATAAGTTAATTTTTCTAACTTTGTATATCTAGTCTCAGCATCCCTTAAGATTCGGCTTATATAGTAGACTGATCGCTGTACTTTTGTCTCTTCTTTGACCAGGACTGCCACTAATGCCATAGGAGAAACTGCGAGGTAGAGAAATAGCTCATCTCTGGATTCGGGTTTGGCTAGTAGGGGGCGAGCTGAGGTAGTTTTCGAGCTCATCGAATGCTTTTTGGCATTTCAGAGTCTAGCGAAAATCTTTTGGCTTTCTGAGGATTTAGAAGAAGGGCATGCAGCGTTTGATCGATTTAGAGACAAAACGATTCAAAGACGCCACCTTTTCGATCAAGTGCTGAATTTTTTTGATGGATTTCGGAGCGATCATCTTCTGGATAGCTCGAATTTTCTCCGAATTGATCTCGATCCCTCATCTTGAGACCATGAATCCCAAAAATTTTTCTGAGGCTACCCCAAAGGCACACTTGGTTGGGTTCAGCTTCATCTTATATTTTCTGAGCACATCGAAAGCTTCTTCAAGGTCGACGACATGATTGAGTCTTTTGACTTTTGACCAGCATGTCATCGACTTAAATCTTCATATTGCGGTCGATCTGCTCCTTGAAGATTTTATTGACCAAGTGTTGATAAGTCGTGCTTGCATTTTTAAGTCCGAAGGGTATGATCCTGTGATAGCAAAGGCCACAGTTAGTAATAAAAGCAGTCCTCTCCTCATCCTTCGGTGCCATCCAAATTTGATTGTAGCCAGAAAAGGCGTCCATGAAAGTGAGGAGCTCATAGCCTAAAGTCACGTCCATCAGTTGGTCGATTCTAGGCAAAGGATAGCTGTCTTTTAGACAGATCTTGTTAAGCTTCTTAAAGTCGATGCACATCCTCCACTTGCCATTGGCTTTCTTGATCAGGATCATATTAGAGACCTAAGTCGGATAGCTGACTTCTCGGATAAATCTGACGTTGAGAAGCTTGTTAACTTCTTCTGCTATTATCATCTGCCTTTCTAGTGCATGGCCTCGAACTCTTTCTTTCACTGATCGATGCTTGGGATCAATGGCCAGCTAATGTTCCATAATCTCGGTGTCAATCTCAGGCATATCTGCTGGAATTTAGGCGAAAACGTCGGCATTCCTACGTAAGAAGGCGATGAGCTGCTCTCGAACTTCATCTTCCAGATTGGAGCCAATTTGCACCGTATGCTCCACGTTTCCATCATTTAGGGAGGATGGTCATAAGATCTTTTATGGGCTCACCTCGCTCTTCGGAAAAGTCATCGCAGACATCTAGCCCATCAACAAGACAAAGGTTGGACTGTACTTTCTTTTGCAGGGCAATTGAGTAGCAATGCCTTGCTAGAGCTTGATCTCCCTTGACCTCTCCGATCCCATAACTTATCGAAAACTTCATCTTCAAATAATAAGTGGACACTACCATCTGAAGTGCATTTAAATCAGATCGACTGAGAATTGCGTTGTAAGCGAAGAAAACTTTTACTACCAGGAAATCCACCTATGCTCTGGATTGTTTTGGATATTGCCCGACAGTCATAGCTAGAGTCATTACACCTTCAACTGGTACTGCAGTGCCAACGAAGCCTACTAGATGAGAGTTTATTGGTCCAAGCTGACTATTAGATTTTGATATTTTGGAGAAAGCATCATAAAATAAGATATCAGTCGAACTTTCATTATCAAGTAAGATGCGACATACATCATAGTCTACTATATTTAAAGAAATTACAACTACATCATTATGCGAGAATGGTACTTTTCGTGCATCTACCTCAGTGAAGGTTATGGATTCTTCAGCCCTCCACCTTTTTACTGATCCTCTAGATCCTCTGGCCTCTTCTCATCGAAGTTCCCCAGAGATAGTGTTGATGATACCGAGAGGTGGCCGATCTTTTTGTTGTTCCTTTCTCATTGATGGTTCAGGCTGCGACAGTGTCCTTGGTCGATCTTCTCTTGCTTCAAATCGATATCTGAGGAATCGATCCAACCGACCTCTTCTGATGAGTCCCTCGATCTCATCTTAGAGCTGAATGCATTCTTCAGTATCGTGGCCATGATCATGATGGTAGAGACAGTATTTATTAAGATTGCGCTTGCCAGATTGAGTACGCATCCTTTCTGATCTCGATAGTTGCTCCTTGATCTTCATCAATACTTATATTTTTGAAACATTGAGTGGGGCGTAGTTGTAAAATCTTCTGAAAGAAGAACTTCTTCATGCCCTTCTATCGGACCCTTTTTGACGACGAGCTCGAGGAGGAGTTCAGACTTGCTTGCGCTCGAAAGAAGTCCGTGAGCGTGGCCGAACTTCGTTCGATCTTCCATCAGCTATGGGTTTATTAAATTCGCCCACCTACTGCTCTCATGCGACTTCTCATCCTTCAATTTGAAGGTTTCTTTTGCTCGGGTGTATCCTTCAGTCCAAGCTAGCAGATCGATAAAATCTTTGGGGTACTTCTTCTCCAGAAAGAATAACAAATCATTCTTCTGAAGGCCATCCTTGAGTGCGGCCATTGCAACAAACTGGTCCAGATTTCGAACCTCCAATGCAGCAGCATTAAACCGAGTGACATAAGTCCGAATAGATTCCCCCTCATACTTGATATGCATCAAAAAATTCGAACCTCAACGTGGACGTCGGCTGCTGACGAAGTGAGCCACAAACTGATGGCTCATCTGATCAAAGAAGAAGATCATACCCAACTTCAACATTGAGTATCAGTTTTTTACTGCTCCCTTTAAGGTGGACGAAAAAGCTCGGCATAAGATGGCATCTGGTACACCATGGAGCAGCATCATGGTCTGAAAGGTCTCAAGGTGATTGACCGAATCAGAGGTTCTATCGTAGCTTTCAAATTGAAAAAATTTGAAGTTCGACAGAATGGGCTCTTGCATAATCCTCTAAGAAAAAGGAGGATTAGTGCAAATATTATTACTATGTGTAGAAAGAGTATGATGGAGCTCTTCGATCCATCAATTCATTTTCTAGAGCCTTTGATTCAGAAGATCTTCACGATCATTGATCTCCAAAGTTTTCTGATGGAATGGAGGCAAAGCTTCCCCGGGGTCGAATCATGGTTCGAGCAATGGCTCTCCATCCTCTGTTTCTTCTTTTCGAAAGTCATCAGTCGGCTAACCCGAATCGACCATCCTCCGACTGAATCATGGGGCTCCAAAAAAGTCTACTCTAGTCAAATTTACGTCGGAACCTATCGATGTATGGCCTACACCACCTCTGTGAGATCGCGAACTTGCTGGACCAGCAGGTTGAATTGCTCTGCATGCACCATGGCTACAGGTGGAGCTTGAGTTACCAGAGCTGGAGCGAGAACAGATGTATTTGAATGGGATCTGACTGCAGAGGTCGTTGATCGTCGGGTCGAAGCTTTCCTGAGAGGCTTTTTTTCTGAAAAAAACTCTAAAGAGAAAGAAGAGAGATCGTTGCTGAGCACTCCTTTAAGATCAAGAAAACCTCAAGAACAAAGATTCCTTCCTCTAGCGTAAATTCTGTTGGTGTAGAATCTAATTGATGTCAGATCGAGCTGGAGTTGGGGAAGAAGAGGTCATCGTCCCGCAAAATAAGTTCCATCCGATTTGTTCCCGAAGACTCCGACGATAGTCACTTTTTAAACAGAAATGGAAAAAATCCTAATTTTCCGATCAGGTTCGTTCAGATCTGATCAGATCAAGAGATATATTTCAAAAATTTTTTTTCTTTGATCCAATCAGATCTTGAATATTTCAGATCTAATTCTTATTATTTTAATAATTAAAATAAAATTTAGATAAATTAAATCAAATTTAATTTACCTTGATTGGGTAATCCTATTACCCTGTTGATGATCCTGTAAGCAGCGGAAGGTTCTGGATCTAGCCACGCAAGTGCCTGGCCTCTACCGGTATCCACTCGGGCTTGGATCTAGGAGATCCTCTTCTTCTCTATCACGTCTCCAAAAATCAGATCTGGATCTGATCTGGAGGATCTTCAAAACTCTTTTGAAGATCAGCAGTCGTCCTTTGCAGCAGCGCAGCCTTCTAGCTTTCTGATCGCCTTTCTTTGATCTGATTGCACCAACCAAGGTCCAAAACTCCTTTTGGACGTGGAGAGGAGAGGGAGAAGATGAACTTGGCATGGAGGAGGAGAGGAGAGGCAGCCTTGGGGCATGGAGAATTGTTCTTATTTTTGAGTTGGGCGCAGGGTCTTATTTATAGACTAAGCTGTGATCCAACTCCTCTTCTTCCCAACCAATCACAACCCTTTGTGAAATCAGATCTAAATCTGATTGGTGGGAATAGAGTCCCCTGGATTCCTCCTTAGAGGGTGCCTAAGACCAGTCAAAGTTGGTTCTTAGGAGAACTCTAATTGGAATCCAAAAAGGAGATGGAGTCCTTGTCCAACAAGGACTCCTAGGCGCCTCCAACTTGGGCACACGCCAAGGGTGGCGTGCGCCCTCCTCCTTGCCAGGTTCTGGCAGGGGGACAAGGCCCCCACCAGCTCTCCAATAGGTGCATGACATGTGGACAAAAGTCAAAGTGTCAATGGTCAACATTTGACCAGTCAAAGGTCAGACTTTTGACCAAAGTCAAAGGAACGAAGAAATGGCAGGTGACCAAAAATGGCAGGTAATGTCTTACAAAATAAGACAACCTTTTCTGACTTGGACAACCTCCAGTCAGACCATAGTGAAGGCCTCTGATTGAGCACAAACTCCTTTGGCTCAGTCAGGACAACTTATTTATGATAGTAAAAGAAGAACGTTAGGTTCAATCGAGTGCTAGCACGATTTTCCTTGAACCTAATTGAATCTCATTCAGATCAATTGAACTAGATCAGTTCAATTGATGATCACCAGATTCAAACCCTTGTTTGTGTGACCCAGTTAGGTTCAGTTCTGTATGGTAATGGGATATGTCATGATCTCTATCATCGACATCATCGAAACTCCTTTCGATGGATCAGAACTCTTCTGATTCGAACAGCTAGAATGATCGATCATCTAAATCATTCTAATTGCTCCCAAAATCCACCAGTGACACCTAGCAGTATATGGTGGCAACCCATCAGAGCTGAATGCGAACCTCTTGGTGCAGCTACCTGTGTGATTAAGTTCTTCTATCTTGAGCCCCGATCAGATTAGGGTTAAGGTGAACTCGTCAAACCCTAGTCTCTGTCATATGATGTAATCATTCGATTCAAGTCCAATGTGAAAATCTAAATAGAAACTCTTTCTATTATTTCACTCTGCCATGGCCATGGACTTCTGGACTTGATTCTCATGATCATCATAGGGCTGCTCCTCTACCACCGAGGTAGATAGATTCCATCTTGATGCAATCCAGTTCCTACAATGAACATGCTATAGCCAACATACACCTCAGGGTTCCATATGGCTAGGAGACCGAGTAATGGTGTAGTCAAACTATAACACCCTCAAGGTGAACTGCCGATGCATCCTCAGGTCAAAGAACCAGACACACTACTGCAGCATCGAGTCAGTCATTGACGAGAAGGTAGACTCCCTAATGACTACTCGAGGTGGTCACGCTCAGTGCCCTCGTTCTCTAACGAGTACCTGTACTCTCGCTCCGGTGTCTCCACACCGTAGACTCAAGACTCATCTACTAAAGAGAAGCGATTGTACACCAACCTTCCGGATCAATCACCATCCTCGTGATGATCCTATGGTCGGGAGCATTTTATGAGTTAATAATGATTATTCATGTCTTAAATTTTCAACTCTTGAAAATATGAATTATCATTACCATTAACTCAAAGGATGTATCACAGACACTAAATACACATATGTGATAGAAAATAACCCATTTTATTGATTATAGTCAAAATTATAATTTTGCCCCTAGAAGTGTATTACAAGTGTCAGCCAATTCTGGCTTCTAGGGCACATATATCTAACAATCTCCCACTTGTCCTAAAGCCAATTGGCTACAAGTCTAAGTCCCATCTTCTCAAGGTGGGCTTCGATCTTCTGCTGGCCCAACGGCTTTGTAAGTGGGTCTGCCACATTATCTGTGGAGTTGACTCTCTTGACCTCGACGTAACCCTTCTCGAGGTAATCGCGGATGAGGTGGTATCGCCGCTCAATGTGCTTGGATTTCTGGTGAGACCTCGGCTCCTTAGCAAGGGCTATGGCGCCATTGTTGTCGCAGTATAGAGGAATGGCATCTGATGGCATTACTCCAATTTCTGCAGCAAACTTCTTGTACCAGAATGCTTCCTTCGCAGCCTCTGATGCAGCGATATATTCTGCTTCCATGGTGGAATCTGCTATCACCGTTTGCTTGGAACTCTTCCAGCTGACAGCACCACCATTGCACACAAACAGACTCCCAGATGTCGACTTTCGATCATCTATATCGGACATGAAATCCGAGTCTGTGTATCCCTGGACTTGGAGTTCTCCGTTACCAAAGACCAACATCATATCCTTAGTTCTTCTCAAGTACTTAAGGATACATTTCACAGAAGTCCAGTGTTCTTCACCTGGATTTGACTGATATCTGCTTGTGACACTCACAGCATGGGCTATATCAGGTCGTGTACATAGCATGGCATACATGAGGCTCCCTATTGCAGAA
Source organism: Cocos nucifera (assembly GCA_006176705.1). Classification (NCBI taxonomy): domain Eukaryota; kingdom Viridiplantae; phylum Streptophyta; class Magnoliopsida; order Arecales; family Arecaceae; genus Cocos; species Cocos nucifera. The sequence goes on along the minus strand of QRFJ01000007.1, from coordinate 3,727,316 downwards.
GCATAAGGGATCTTGCTCATGCGTTCTATTTCCTCAGGTGTGCTAGGGGCACATCTTCTTGGAAAGATGAATACCATGTCTGAAGGGTATTAATCCCCTCTTAGAGTTTTCCATACTAAACCTCTTTAGTACTTTCTCTATGTACATCTTCTGTGAAAGTCCTAGCATCCTATTCGGTCTATCCCTATAGACCTTAATTCCTAGAATAAAGGATGCTTCACCTAGGTCTTTCATGGAGAATTCCTTGGACAACCATAATTTGACTGATTGTCAACATGGGAATATCATTCCCAATAAGGAGGATGTCATCCACGTACAATACGAGGAAGACAACAGCGCTCCCACTGACCTTTTTGAAAACACATGGTTCCTCTTCATTTTTGATGAAACCAAACTTTTTTGATCACATCATTGAAACGAGTGTTCCAGCTCCGAGATGCTTGCTTAAGTCCATATATGGACCTTTGCAGCTTGCAAACCTTGTGATCAGTATCACTGGATGTGAAACCTAGCGGCTGTTCCATATAGATATCTTCCTCAAGATATCCATTTAAGAATGCCATTTTCACGTCCATTTGCCATATTTCATAATCGAAATAGGCTGCAACGGCAAGCAATGTGCGGATGGATTTTAGCATAGCTACACTGGGGAAAAGGTATCCTGATAGTCAATGCCTTCGCGTTGACTATAACCTTTTGCCACTAGTCTAGCCTTGAATGTCTCCACATTCCCATCTGCACCAATCTTTCTCTTGAAGATCCATTTACACCCAATAGGTACTATACCTTCTGGTGGATCTACCAAGGTCCAGACTTGGTTTGAGTGCATCGAGTCAATTTCTGACTGCATTGCCTCTAGCCATTTCTCGGAGAGTCGATATCTGATATCGCCTCGTTGTAGGTTTTGGGATCATCACCATGAGCACCATTACCTACGAGGAACATTTTCCTCTACTTCCTCTGAAATAATACCTAAGTATCTTTCAGGGGGATGGAAAACTCTTTCCGATCTACGAGGTGGAGGAGGTAGTGTTCTTATTGGCTCAACCTGATTTGGTTCCAATTGGTCCTTAGCTCGTTGTACTTGTGAGACTTTCTCATCAAGCTTGAATCTGCTTTCCAATGCCGCTATCTTGAATAAACTATTTTTCAAGAAAGATGGCATGTCGACTCACAATCACATTGTGGTCTTCTGGAATGTAGAAATAGTATCCTAATGACTCTTTAGGATATCCTATGAATCGAGCTCTGAAAGGACCTAAACTCTAACTTGTCCGCTTGTTGTCTTTTGACATGAGCCGGACAACCCCAAATTCTGAGATGACTCAGACTTGGTTTCTTACCGTGCCATATCTCATACGGTGTGGTAGGAACGGTTTTAGAGGGAACCCTATTCAGTAGATAAATTGAAGTTAACAATGAGTGTCCCCAAAGAAAATCAGGGAGGTCTGTGAAGCTCATCATGGATCGAACCATATCCAATAGAGTCCGATTTCTCCATTCTGAAACCCCGTTGAGTTGAGGTGTTCCTGGTGGAGTCCATTGAGAGACTATGCCATTTTCCTTGAGATAGTCTAGGAATTCCCGGCTAAGGTATTCACCTCCTCGATCTGATCGAAGAACCTTAATGGGTTTTTCCAGTTTGTTTTTCTACTTCATGTCTGAATTCTTTGAACTTTTCAAAAGCTTCAGACTTGTGTCTCATAAGATACACATACCCATACCTAGACAGATCATCGGTAAAGGTAATGAAGTAGACAAAATTGCCTCTAGCCGGCACATCAAATGGGCCGCACACATCAGTATGTACTAGGGCAAGGAGATCTGTGGCCCTCTCCCCATGTCCAACAAAAAGGAGTTTGGTCATTTTGCCTTGAAGACAAGGATTCACAAGTTGGATATGACTCGAAAGTCAATGGACTCAATAGCCCATTTTTCTCCAATTTGTTGATCCTATCTTCTGCTATATGACCTAATCTCAGGTGCCATAGATATCTATCATTTGGACTATCCCTAGGTCGTTTGGCATTCACGTTTTGCTCGATAGTTAGAACAGGTACATCAATATGTAGCTGATAAAGACCATTAATAAGGAAACCATTTGCAATTTTATTTCTTTCATAAAGAATGTTACAATGGTCCTTAAAGAAGGTAATCACATAGCCTTCTTGTGCTAAGCATGAAACAGAAATCAAATTCCTGCTAGCTGCAGGCACATAATAACAGTCTTTCAAAACTAAGTCTAAACCAGATGGTAATCGAAGAGGGTATGTTTCCACGGCTACTGCAGCAACTCTTGCTCCATTACCGATGCGTAGGATCATGTCTCCATCCCTCAGCCTCCTGCTATCCTCAAGACCCTGCATGGAAGTGCACAGATGAGCACTAGAACCAGAGTCAAGCACCCAACTGGATGCAGAAGAAACCGTAAGGTTAGACTCAATAACGAGCATACCTCCAGAAGGACCTTCCTTCTTGTTCTTCAGGGTGGCCAGGTAAGTAGGGCAGTTCCGCTTCCAATGGCCGTCGCTGTTGCAATGGAAACACTTTCCTTTGACATCGGCCTTTTTCTTCGGCTTCTGCCTTCTTCTTCTTTGATCCTTCCACCTTTTGCTTTTTCACAGACTTCTTTTTCTTTCCATAAGACTTTCTTTTGGAAGAAGTCCGTTCCATAGCAAGAACTGAGCCTTTAGAACCTTTCATAGAAAGCTCAGCGGTAACCAGCATATTCATTAATTCGGCCAAGGAATTTTGAAGTTTATGCATGTGGTAATTCATGATGAATTGCCCATATGCATCAGTCAAGGATTGCAGAATAATATCGTTCTGCAGGTCCAAGTCTAACTTCACACCGAGCTTCTCAAGCTCTTCCATGTCCTTGATCATTGTCAGACAGTGATCTTGGACTGACTGCCCATCACGCATCTTAGCCTTAAAAAGTCATTTCGTGACTTGATATTTGGCTGCGCGACTCTGTTCACCAAACATCTCCTGCAGGTGAGCCAACATTTGGCGAGCAGTCCCGATATCTTCATGTTGGCGCTGGAGCTCATCAGACATCGAGCCCAACATGTAATATCTGGCCTTATTATCTTCGTCTATCCATTTTTTCCAGAGACGCTCTCTGTTCAATGTGGATGGACGGGCTGGTAAGGTGGGAGGGTCCTGGTCCAATAACATGGGTTAACTTCTCGAAACCCAAAATAATTTTGTAGTTCCTGAGCCAATCTTTATAATTGGGTCCGGTCAGTCTATGTGTGTCCAGGATACGTGCCAATGGGTTGGACGCAGACATTTTTCCTGTAGAGAGTCAAAGATTCTAGTTAGATACTGTAATTATGACTTGACCAATTTATTTAGGAATTTTATTTTTAAACAAATTAGCTCCCACTATTTTCTCGGATCCCTACACTCCCTCTGTAGAGATGCAAAAATCTCCATGATTAATGATTTCTAGTGGGTGGTGCGGTCTCACCAACTGACTCATCACCTCACCTAACAGTTATTGGTGATGGGTTAGCCAATGAGTGAACAACTCTTGTTCAATGATTCTCTAATCATGGTGCACCCAAACTTGGTCTCTAATTCATGAATCTCACCGTATCCAAAATATTGATCCACTCCTTAGTTAAGTCAGACCCACCATTTGCATAGACTGGGTTCCTAATTGAGTCTCTCACCGTATCCAAAATATTGAGCCCAACTCATCCTCCAGCCCATAGCATCCAATGCCTAATAGACATGGTTGCATCTTCCCGGTGCAACTGAGCCACTGTATCCAGTCCGAGAACAATCAACCCCGGGAAGGGCCCGCACATCTACAATGGTGGAAGACCTCAGACTTAATCTTTTCTTAGGGAGAATTGATTCAGGTCTCATTAAACTAGACTTGTCATTAGTCATAACAATTATGACTAACCTAGTGGCATGGGTTAGCTCGGATTATTGACCACCTCAGATCAGAACTGTGTCAACAGATATGGCCAGGTAAGTGAGACCGGTGGAAGGAATATGCCATTAACTCGTACAAGAATGCATTCAGGTCGAGTAGCTTCCAATTAAAAATCCAGTCGGTCGTATGTGCCAAACTTACCTTAGACACCAAATTGTTGAGTCAGAACCAATTGGGTTAGCCTACAATCCAGACTCTAACCTCTGAGCCTAATTAGGTCTTGCTTGATCGTGACTCGATCTTGACCCAGACTTAATCCTATTAGGCTGGTCAATTTAAGCATTGTTGATCCCATCTAACCAACTCTTGATTCGGTTTGATCAACCGCTTAGACCTAATTGAGCTACCCAAGCCCGAACCCAGTATTATGAATATGTCTTAGATCTGAAATTCTCAATTTTAGACCTAATTAATATTTCCATAATCTTAATTTTTAATTAAGTAGGGTTCATAAACAAAATATGCACAATAAATCCTAGGGTTTCAGGATCTAGGGTTTTGCAGAAAGTAAGTTTTGGGTTTCTGATTAAGGACGAACACGCAGCACCCCTACACATCATAAGAACACCCCATCGAATGGGAAGGAGAGGGCCTTTAAACCCTTCTTCATTCTTATGACCGGACGGCCAAGAGGAACGCCTTAATCAGGAACATGCAATACTACAAAATAGTTTTAGATCTATATCATATATCTCATATACAAATTAGATCTAATCATGGCATATTTTGCATACATCTCATGTATCGAATCATGCATATTTTCAGATCTAAATTATCTCATAATAATCTAAAAAATTAGATTTAAATTGATCTAATCAAAATAAATTCTAATCTAGACAATTATGTAGAACTATTCTACAACTAGTCTAGACATGCATCAATCATATCTCATATGATATTTAAAATTAAATAATTTTTATTTGCTATTTTTTAGATGTTATTATAACACTTATAATATCAAAAAATAGTAAATAAATAGATCTAAAATATGATTTAATCAAATTAAATCAAAAACATGCAAGACTATTCTATAGAACTATTCTATTTTAGAACTAGTCATGCATATTTTCTAATCTTAGATCCAAATCATTTAATTTTAATTTTTTCTGATTTCAGATCTGATCACATCTCATGTGACATCTGAAAATCACTTATTTTTTAATTAAAATAAATTTAAAATCAGATCTAAACACTTTTAGAACCTTGGCTCTGATACCAGTTGAAGGAAAATCCTGATTTCCCGGTCCAGGTTCGTTCAGATCTGATCAGATCAAGAGATATATTTCAAAAATTTTTTTCTTTGATCTAGATTCAGATCTTGAATATTTTAGATCTAATTCTTATTATTTTAATAAATAAAATAAAATAAGATAAATTAAATCAAATTTAATTTACCTTGATTGGGTAATCCTATTACCCGTTTGATGATCCTGATTAAGCAGCGGAAGGTTCTGGATCTAGCCACGCAAGCGCCTGGCCTCTACCGATATCCACTCAGGCTTGGATCTGGAGATCCTCTTCTTCTCTATCACATCTCCAAAAATTAGATCTGGATCTGATCTGGAGGATCTTCAAAACTCCTTTTGAAGATCAGCAGTCGTCCTTTGCAGCAGCGCAGCCTTCTAGCTTTTGAGTCGCCTTTCTCTTGATCTGGAATCGCACCAACCAAGGTCCAAAACTCCTTTTGGACGTGGAGAGGAGAGGGAGAAGGTGGTTTGGCATGGAGAAGGAGGGGAGAGGCAGCCTTGGGGCATGGAGAATTGTTTCTTAATTTTTGAGTTGGGCGCAGGGTCTTATTTATAGACTAAGCTGTGATCCAACTCCTCTTCTTCCCAACCAATCACAACCCTTTGTGAAATCAGATCTAAATCTGATTGGTGGGAATAGAGTCCCCTGGATTCCTCCTTAGAGGGTGCCTAAGACCAGTCAAAGTTGGTTCTTAGGAGAACTCTAATTGGAATCCAAAAAGGAGATGGAGTCCTTGTCCAACAAGGACTCCTAGGCGCCTCCAACTTGGGCACACGCCAAGGGTGGCGTGCGCCCTCCTCCTTGCCAGGTTCTGGCAGGGGGACAGGCCCCCACCAGCTCTCCAATAGGTGCATGACATGTGGTCAAAAGTCAAAGTGTCAATGGTCAACATTTGACCAGTCAAAGGTCAGACTTTTGACCAAAGTCAAAGAACAAGAAATGGCAGGTGACCAAAAATGGCAGGTAATGTCTTACAAAATAAGACAACCTTTTCTGACTTGGACAACCTCCAGTCAGACCATATGAAGGCCTCTGATTGAGCACAAACTCCTTTGGCTCAGTCAGGACAACTTATTTATGATAGTAAAAGAAGAACGTTAGGTTCAATCGAGTGCTAGCACGATTTCCTTGAACCTAATTGAATCTCATTCAGATCAATTGAACTAGATCAGTTCAATTGATGATCACCAGATTCAAACCCTTGTTTGTGTGACCCAGTTAGGTTCAGTTCTGTATGGTAATGGGATATGTCATGATCTCTATCATCGACATCATCGAAACTCCTTTCGATGGATCAGAACTCTTCTGATTCGAACAGCTAGAATGATCGATCATCTAAATCATTCTAATTGCTCCCAAAATCCACCAGTGACACCTAGCAGTATATGGTGGCAACCCATCAGAGCTGAATGCGAACCTCTTGGTGCAGCTACCTGTGTGATTAAGTTCTTCTATCTTGAGC
>QRFJ01000007.1:3647917-3719654 GCA_006176705.1 Cocos nucifera | reverse complement strand
GCTTCCCCCTCCATATGAGTCCTTAGTGACTTCTCTACTAATGGAAAAGATTACCATCAAGATGGATGAGGTTACTATAGCAATACTCCAGAATGAGGTTCTCAGAAGGAAGAATTCAGCTTCGAGCTTAGATGGTGGAAGCTCGCTCTGAAGGTTTTTAGAGGAGGAGGCAGTAGACAGAGCGATAGACGATCGCGAGGAGGATGATCCGGGTCCAAGATGAGGGATCCTAGTAAGATCAGATGCTATAGGTGTGACGAGTTGGAGCATCGAGTCAAGGATTGCCTATAACTTAAGGATCAAATGAGGGTTACTGCAACGACAGTCAGTAGTGAGTCAGAGGATGATGCCCTGAAAATATCATACAAGGTATCTAGTTCTTTCCAGCAGTGGATTTTAGATTCTACATGCACATATCATGTTTGTTACAGAAAGGAGCAGTTTGACTTCTTGGAGAGCAGTGATGGCACTTTTTATCTATCGAATGGATCGAGCTGTACGATTAAAGGCATTAGGATGGTCAGCTAGAAGACATATGATGGTGTAGTGAGAAGATTGGGGGACGTCCGATACATATCTGATTTTAGGTGGAATCTTATTTCACAGAGCAAACTGGATTTAAATGACTATAGATGTATAGCTGGTGATGGAATTCTGAAGGTCTTGCACGGTGATAGGATGATATTGAAGAAGAAGAAGAAGATAAGAGGACACTACTAACTAGCAAGAAATCGAGTGTGAGGTGGAGCTTCAGGAGCTAGAGGGAGTCCAGTGCGAGGTGGAGCTCTAAGTGGAGATGGATCGGGCATGAGATGGGAGACTCCGAAGGATGAGAGGCGATGTCGCGGAGTGAAGTTTCTATTACCGTAGGAGAATTCTTCGACCAGGTCTTTGGTCGAGCAGCCTGGCTCGACTTCTATGTTTTGTTGTTCCTACGACTGCTCAGAGCCGCAGCCGCAAAACTGATCTCTTGCATGAACTTGGGTGTTAATCTAGTAAACTAAAGAAGATCTAAGAAAGATGAGAGAAACTGGGATTTTGATGTTGGAACCAGAGAGGAGAGAAGAGAGTTAGGGAGAAAAGCTCAATTGTATTCTAATCTTATTGTAAAAGTTACAATATCCTAGTTTATATACCCTAGAGTTCTCACATGAACCCTAATAAACCCTGGCTCAAAAACTCCCCTAGGCTAACCCAATATGTGAAAGCACTCACCAAGCCTATGTACACCCATGTCTCATATGCTCTCTTCCCTTGAATCTAAACCCAATCCATAATGAATTAGCCCCCTTAAGACCTCTTGAACTGGGCCTTAAGACCCCTAGGATAAGTCCCTATCCTAGCCCAAATAGAACCCATGCATAACTTTGCCCGCAAACTGAGCCGACTCAGTCTCAGCACTAAGCCAGCTAACCTAAGACTGGATCAGCTCAGTTTCAAACTGAGTCGGTGCAATTTCTGTGTCATGCTTGCAGTCTCGAACATGACCTTCTATCTGTCCTATGCTCTGAGACTTAGATGATTCAATTTTGGACTAAGCCAGCTAATCTATAGAAAATCTTCTTTCTACAGTCTTGATTCCCTAGCATTAGCTTTTTGCTCTGCCTTATGTCCCAGGTCTCCGAAGTACCAACCAAGCCCCTCAAGATTCTCAATACTTGAACCTCGAGCCCGTAGAGAGCTACATGTCGTCCCCACCCTAGAACAACACCTATCCTAGCCCTAAGACTATACCTATCCTAGTCTCCCTGGAGCCCTCACCCTGGCTTTGCCCGTGGCCTCCCAAGACTTAGGAGCACCACACCACCTACAATCTCCACCTTGGTGCACCCAAGCCTTGGCACACCTAGCAACATCTTCCTGCACGATCCCAATATTCTTGCATATCTTGATAGCCCCTCATGCTCACCTTGCCACTGCCATTCTTCTTTAGCTACTGAGCTCTCTTTGAGAAGTTCAGGATGACCGCTTCTACCGCTGAAGTCTTTGGCTTGTTCCTCTACACCACCTTTGAAGTTATAGGTATCCTTCTGCTTGGTAGCTACATCACTTGTCCTGGACTTTCCTGGAGATCATGCAACATTTTTTTATGGGCACTCACCATATATCCTAATGCTCCACCTGACACTGTCCCCTCAAAGCCATGCCTATCTTCCTACATAATCCTCTCCACCTAGATCTATACAGCCGTAGCACTAGTGCTAGGATATAGGTCCTCCCTCTGCATCCCTCTACTTTGAACCCATGTCACAGCTTCCTCCACCTGTGAAGCCACCTCAGCCTAGTGCTCCACCTGGAACTGAAGTCCCCCTGATGCCGCAGAAGCCAACTCTATCTTCGACTCCTCTGAGGCCAACCACCCAATGCTGTGGTATCGGGCCACCACTGTACCTCGAACACCGTCGCTGCTCCTTCGGATCCTCTACACTAAACGGACCTATCCAAAACTATCTCAAATATACCGCACCCTATAGGCTCCTCCAAGACCACCAAGAGCTCATCCGATTCTTCACTCTTAGCGATTGAATTAATGAAATCCGAGTTTTCTCCTTCCTTGCGCTTCTTCCAAAATGGACACTCTCGCTTAAAGTGTCCTACTTCTCCTTACTTGAAGCATCTCTTGGATCCCTTACTGCCCCTCTGTTCGCCTTTCTTCTTTCCTTTGCTATGCTTCTCTAAAACCAGAAGACTCTCCTAGAAGACCTTCCTCTTCATCATCCATTCCCGCTACTGATTAGATTTAAGCACTGATATGATCTTCTTGCACACCAGTGTCTCCTTATCATACAGCAAAGTTGTCACCAACGAATTGAAATTCTCGGATAGCGAAGACAGCAACAATAGACTCTTGTCCTTCTCTTCTACATTCATCTCTATATTGAGCAAGTCCATGCTTATTGACATAGAAACTGATTATCGTTGGAATCCGCTGGAGTGGAGGTGGACGAGGTCACCATCAGAACCTGCAAAACAAAGTTCCATCTGGAGTCGGTGGGGGGATGGCTTCGGCAGGACCCTTCGATGATCAAGTCAGCTCTGGCCAACTAGAATGGAGTGCTCGAAAATGAGTTCCACAGAGATTAGAGAGGAAGAGGAGAGTTTGAAGCTTAAAGCTTAGAGATCAGAGATTAGAGTTAGCATATCTGAAGAATCCTTTTATAGGCGGAGCTTGATTGATGGTGATGGCCATATCATCCGACCGTGGGCCGCATGGAGTTCGGTATGGAGAGGAAGGTGTCGTCAGATGGATAGTGGCAGCCATGCTGATGGGTCATGGGCCGATGGGGCTGATTATGGAGAGAGTGGTGTCACATTGCCTATAGCAGACTGATGGCGACAATTCGTCCAGATTTGATAGCCATGGCTCTAAAAAAGCGGACATTGATCGGTGGACTTTGGTGTGTATCCATTCCAAAGGAGTTCGGACCCCTAAAGAAGTTCGACCGAGGAAAGCTCAGAAGGAGTTTGGCTAAGGCCCGACCATTGGGAGTCCGAAAGAGCTCGACCGTAGAGTAGTTCGGCTAAAGCCCGACTGTTTGGAGTCCAAAGGACCTCGAGCGTTGGGAGTCTGAAGGAGCTCGGCCGTAGAGCAGCTTGGCCGGTTGTAGGAGTTTGGCTTCTAGAGAAGTCCAGCCGAAGGAGAAGCTTGGAGGGAATTTGGCTAAGACCCGACCGCTGAAGCTCTTCCATGGCTACCAGCCGCATCAGGCTGAGCAACAAACTAGACTTCGGCAAGAGCGGAATTTATCCCCAACAATAGTTTCCCCACTCTTGAGTTCAAAACTCAAAGGATGGGAGTGCAGAAGAGGCGACTGTCGAAGTTCTCTTCTGGGTTCCATGCTGGTTCAGGTCGAAGCTTAGGGGGAGATCTCATCTCCAGACGAAGTTGGTGTTGAAATTGAAGCCCGGAGGAGATCTCCTCTCCCACCAGGGTTGAAATAGATCTTGTCTCCTATGGTTGAGGTCCGAGGTTGAGTTGATATTGTCATCAGCAGTCGAGGCTGGCTCGATCGCTTGGGAGAGATCTCATCTCTAGCCGAGGTTGTCGCAGTCGCTCAGGAGAGATCTTATCTCCGATCGAGGTTGCCTCGGAGGAGATCTTATCTCTAGCCGAGGTTGTCCATGGTCATTCGAGAGAGATCTTATCTCTACCCGAGGTTGACTCGATCGCTCGGGAGAGATCTTATCTCTAGCCAAGGTTGTCTACGGTCGCTCGGGAGAGATCATATCTCTAGCCGAGGTTGATGGAGATCCTATCTCCTATAAATTTTGGAGCTCGGACTTGGACTTTGCTCGCATTAGGACGAGGTTCTCCTGCTGTTCCTAATGGGCTGTGGGGGCACATAAGGGCCGCTGTTAGGGCCTCTCCTCCCATCTCGTCTAAAATGAACGAGGTCTTCAACTTTGCTCGCGTTAAGATGGGGTTCTCCTCCTATTCCTAACGGGCTGTGGGGGCACATATGGACCGTCATCCATGCCTCTCCCCCCATCTTATCTAAGGTGAATGAGGCTTTCGACTTTGCTCGCGTTAGGATGAGGTTCTCCTCCTATTTCCTAATGGGCTGTGGGGGCGCATTCGGACCATCGTTCGTCTCCCCCATCTCGTCTAAGGTGAATGAGGCATTCAACTTTGCTCGCGTTAGGACGAGGTTTCTCCTCCTATTCTTAATGGGCTATGGGGGCACATATGGACCGTTGTCCGTGCCTCTCCCCCCATCTCATCTAAGATGAATGAGGCATTTGACTTTACTTGCGTTAGGACGAGGTTCTCCTCCTATTCCTAACGGATTATGGGGGCACATTCAGACCGTCGTCCGTCTCCCCCCATCTCATCTAAGGTGAACGAGGCCTTCGACTTTGCTCATGTTAGGACGAGGTTCCTCCTATTCCTAACGGGTTATGGGGGCACATACGGACCGTCGTCCGCGCCTCTCCCCCCATCTCGTCTAAGGTGAATGAGGCCTTCGACTTTGCTCGCGTTAGGATGAGGTTCTCCACCTATTCCTAATGGGCTATGGGGGCACATTCGGACCGTCGTCTATCTCCCTCCATCTCGTCTAAGGTAAATGAGGCCTTCGACTTTGCTTGTATTAGGATAAGGTTCCTCCTTCTATTCCTTACGGACTGTGGAGGCATATACGGACCGTCGTCCGTGCCTCTCCCCCCATCTCATCTAAGATGAACGAGGCCTTCGACTTTGCTTGCGTTAGGACGAGGTTCTCCTCCTGTTCCTAACGGACCACTTTCGCTCATTTCTTTCCTGTCATCACATAGTTTTTGCACCCAAAAATAATATTATTGAATGGAAAGAATTTTACCAAGGGAAAGTTACTGGCAGCACATCCCCGTTTCAGGGTCATGGGGGCGTTATTCGTCTGAGTTCCCTTGGGCAGCAAGGCTCGGGCTGGATGACCTCCTCTATCTCATGCTGGCCTTTTCAATTTGGAGCAAGCTTCTCTTGGCTTTGTTGTTGGGAGATGACGAATCGCCGATGTACCAAGCTCCTTCAGGGGGTGATGTTGATGACGTTGTGAGGCGGGCAACCTTCTTGTTTTTGGTTATGGGCAGCATCGTTGGTCGATCTTCTCCTGCTTTAGGCTAGCATCGAAGGAATTTACCCAACCGCCCCTTTTTGATGTGCTCCTCAATTTCATCTCGGAGTTGAATGTATTCCTCAGTGTCGTGGCCGTGGTCACGATGGTAGAGGCAGTACTTACTTCGATCGCGCTTGTTTGAGAGAGATTGTAGTTCTTCTGGTCTTGACATTGGTCTTGGCAGCTGGTCCTTAACTTTCATGAGAATTTGAGTTCAAGGAGCATTGAGGGGGGCATAGCTGTGGAACCTTTTGGGAGGAGGACTTCTTCGTGCCCTTCTATTGGAGCTTCCTTGGTGGTGAGCTTGAGGAGTTTGGAACTTGCTTGTACTGGGGAGGTCATGAGCGCAGCCAAACTTCCTATGAAACCTTCTATGGGAGAACTTCATGCTTTTTTGTTCGAACTTCCTTAACGACGAGCTCGAGGGAGAGCTCGTCCTTGCTTGCTCGAACTTCATTCCACCTCCTGTGAATTCTTTATAGGGGCTTCCTTGAAGACATACTCGAGGGTGAGTTCGGCCTCGCATGTGCTGGGGTGGTCGTGAGCACAGCCGAACTTTATTCCACTTGTGAAATCTTTGTAGGGGGCTTCCTTGAAGACATACTCGAGGGCGAGTTCGGCCTCGCATGCGCTAGGGTGGTCGTGAGCGCGGTCGAACTTCATTCCACTTATGAAATCTTTGTAGGAGGTTTCCTTGATGACGTACTCGAGGGGGAGTTCGGCCTCGCTTGCGTCGAACTTCACTCCACCCTCCTGTGAAGCTTTCATTGGGAGGACTTCATGCTTCTTTGTCCGAACTTTCTGGATGGTGAGCTCGAGGGGGAGTTTGGCCTCGCTCGCGCTGGGGTGGTTGTGGGCACGGTCGAACTTCATTCCACTTCCTATAAAATCTATGTAGGGGCTTCCCTTTGTTGGGGCTTTCATGCTCCTGGGCCTAAGTGGGAGTCTGAGAATGCGGTCGAGCGTCACTCGAGTTTCGTTCATCGTCCTTGGCCTTGAAGGCCTCTTCATCTCGGGCATAACCTTCGGCCCGAGCCAATAGATCGACGAAGTCCTTGGGATACTTCTTCTCTAGGGAGAACAGCAAGTCATACTTCTGAAGGCCACTCTTGAGTGCGGCCATCGCAACAGACTGGTCCAGGTCCCGGACCTCTAATGCCACAGCATTAAACTGGATGACATAAGCCCGGATGGATTCTCCCTACTTCTATTTGACATTCATTAGGGAATCCAAACTTCAGTGCGGATGTCGGCTGCTGATGAAGTGGGCCATGAACTGATGACTCATCTGATCAAAAGAGAAGATCGCACCCAGCTTCAATGCTGAGTACCAGTTTCTAGCTACTCCCTTTAAGGTAGATGGGAAAGCTCGGCACAGTATGGCATCTGAAGCATCATAGAGTAGCATCATGGCACGGAAGGCCTCTAGATGATCAATCGGATCAGAAGTTCTATCGTAGCTTTCAAGTTGAGGGACCTCGAAGTTCGGTGGAATGGGCTCTTGCATAATCTGAAGGAAGAAAGGGGGATCAGTGCGGGCATCTGCATGATGAGCCGGGGCCACATGGCCGAGCTCTTCAATCCGTTGGTCCATCTTTCATAGTCTATGATCAAGGGCGTCGTCCTAGTTGTCGATCTTGGGGGACTTCCGACTATAAATGGGAAAGGTCTCCTCTAGAGGAGAACCATGATTCAAACATGAATCCCCGACTCTCTATTTTCCTTTCCAAGGGGAGGTGGGTACGTCGGCCCGAGTACTCTTTCTTGGGGCCGATTTTCGACATCTGGATGACGGATTTTCTAGTGGAATCATCATCAGAGGCTGCTGCATGTCCCACATTACCTCCATGAGGCCACGGACCTATCGGACAAGCAGGTTGAACTACTCCACATCCACCATGGGTATAGGTAGAACCTGAGCTACCGAGGCTGAAGCAGGAACAGACAGATCTAGACAGGATCAAGCCATGGAGGCCATCGATCACCGAGTCAAAGCTCTCTTGGGAGGCATTTTCTCCTAAGAAAAGAACTCCAGAGAGGAAGAAGAGAGATCTCCGAAGAGGGAAGAGAGATATCATCGCCGAGCACTCCTTTAAGAACAAGAGAACCTCGGAGGTTCGAGCCCTTCCTCTGGCGCCAATCTATTGACACAAAAATTGGTCATCGCTGTAATCCATTGGAGTGGAGGTGGACGAGGTCACCGTCAAGACCTGCAAAACAAAGTCCCATCTAGAGTCGGTGGGGTGGTGGCTCTGGCAGGACCCTCCGACGATCAAGTCAGCTCTGACCAACAGGAATGGAGTGCTCGGGAATGAGTTCCACAGAGCTTAGAGAGGAAGAGGAGAGTTTGAAGCTTAAAGCTTAGAGATCAAAGATTAGAGTTAGCATATCTGAAGGATCCTTTTATAGGTAGAGCTTGATTGATGGTGACAGCCATATCGTCCGATCGTGGGCCGCTCGGGGTCGCATGGAGTTCGGTACGGAGAGGAAGGCATCGTCAGGTAGATAGTGGCAGCCATGCTGATGGGTCATGGGCTGATGGGACTGATTATGGAGAGAGTGGTGTCATGTTGCCTGTGGTAGATTGATGGCGATAGTTCGTCCAGATTTGATAGCCGTGGCTCTGAGAAAGCGGGCATTGATCGATGGACGTCGGTGTGTATCCATTCCAAAGGAGTTTGGACCCCTAAAGGAGTTCGACTGAGGGAAGCTCGGAAGGAGTTCGACTAAGGCCCAATCGTTGGGAGTCCGAAGGAGCTTGGCCGTAGAGCAATTCGGCTAAAGCTCGACCATTGGGAGTCCGAAGGAGCTCGGGCGTTGGGAGTCCAAAGGAGCTCGACCGTAGAGCAGCTCGATCGGTTGCAAGAGTTCGGCTTCTGAAGAAGTTCGATCTAAGGAGAAGCTTGGAGGGAATTCGGCTAAGATCCGACCACTGAAGCTCTTCTATGGCTACCAACCGCATCAGGCTGAGCAACGAACTGGACTTCGGCAGTAGCGAGATTTATCCCCAATAATGCTCATTCAATCGAACCGCTGAATATGCCCCGCAACATCCTCGCCCTCCTATATTCGAAGGCTATATAGTTGCTTCTTCAGCATCAACTTGTTACACATGTTCTTTTCCATGTACAACTACTACAACCTCGATCATAATCCCTTAGGTATTCTCTCTTCCAACACAACATATAAAATCTCATCCATCAAACAAGCCCTAATCATGACACATGCCCTTTTCTCCAAGGACATCCACTTCTTGTCTATCATCTCCCCCAGCCTATCCTCCAAGGTCGAATCCAGTATCATCTGAACTAGCAGATCCTCCATCCTTACCATCCACGTCATGAAACTTCTCTTTCCATCAAACTTCTCTAATCCTACCTTCAACCCGCTATTCTCCATGATCGATCTGAGTCAAATAACAGCAAATAGGTAGATCTGAGAAATCCCCTAACTAAAAATGGTGGACAGTAGCCCTGTGATCTCTTTCTTCATCACGAAGCTTGGAGAAAGCCTTTAGATCTGAATATCACTATTGATCTCTGCTGAAAATCGATCTTCTTCCTCCTCCATGCTCAACCGAGCTCTGATACCAATTATTGTTCCTACGACTGCTCGAGGCCACAGCCATAGATCCGATCTCTTGTGTGAACCTGGGTGTTAATCCAGTAAACTGAAGAAGATCTAAGAAAGATGAGAGAAGTTAGGATTTTGGCATTGAAACTAGAGAGAAGAGAGAAGAGAGTTAGGGAGAAAAGCTCAATTGTATTCCAATCTTATTGTAAAAGTTACAATATCCTGATTTATATATCCTAGATTTTGTACATGAACTCTAATAAACCCCAACTCAAAAACTCTCCTAGACTAACCCAATACATGAAAGCACTCACCAAGTCCATATATACCCATGTCTCACATGCTCTCATCCCTTGGATCTAAACCCAATCCATACATGAATTAGCCTCCTTAAGACCTCTTGAACCAAGCCTTAAGACCCCTAGGATATGTTCCTATCCTAGCCCAAATAGAACCCATACATAACTCTACCTGCTGACTGAGCTGGCTCAATCTCAGCACTGAGCTGGCTAACCTGAAACTGAGCTGGCCCAGTTTCTGTGCCCTACCTACCCAGTTTCTATGCCCTACATGTAGTTTTGAATGTGACCTTCTATCTGTCCTGTGCTCTGAGACTTAGCTGATCCAGTTTTAGACTAAGTCAGTTAACCTACAGAAAATCTCTTTTCTGCAGTCTTGATTTCTCGATTTTGGTTCCTTGCTCTATCTTGTGTTTTAGATCTCCGAAGCACCAACCAAGCCCCTTAAGGTCCTCAATACTTGAACCTCAAGCCCATAGAGAGCTACATGCCGCCTCCATCCTAGGAAACTTTTGTCTTAGCCCTAGGACTGCACTTGTCCTAGTCTCCCCAGAGCCCTCACCCTGGCTCTGGTCGTGGCCTCCCGGCTTGAGAGCACCACACCACCTACATGTTTAACCATCCATGATTAGCAAGCGTGCCCCAAGGCATGGTGGTGAGATGGATCACAAGCTCTCAAAGTCAAGTGGAGGTCGAATATCGAGTCTAGATTAAGATTGTTAGGATTTGATGCCTCGAATTTGATCCATAGTAAGAAGAGAATTAGTTTTCAGCACAACAGTCGAGCTGACTCTGATACGCAGTCGAGATGGCTCGGATTGAGGTCAAGCTGGCTCGAACCATAGTTGAGCCAGCTCTCTCAAGCAGACAGACAATAGGAGTTTGGGGTCAACTGTGGTTCAAGCTAGCTTTCTTATGCAGACAGACAGTAGGAGTCTGGATAAGATGCAGTCGAGCTAGCTCGACCCTTGATCGACTTGGCTCAATAGAGGTGAATAGAAAATGATAAGATTTTTTCTATTCGGACTCAGATTGTGATTAATCCAAGAGGTCTATGGGAGTTGCACGTGGACCATAGGATCCAGCGATCATGGAGGGTTACGATCATGATCTAAAGATCGAAAAATATTCAAGACTCCATCAAAGACATGTTCAACTCATATTAGGAGAACGAGCCTTATTAGGACTCCTGTGAACTGTTGAGAAGAGGATTCCCATCTAATTTAAAGGGCTGAGGTATTGTGGAGCAGAAAAGGTGGTGTGTGTAGCATAAAAGGCACATAGAGAAGCTCAAGTAGCCCCAAGAGGAGCTTGATAGAGTGCCATACATGCAACCCGCGAGAGAGAGAAGCAACAGGTGCATAGCATTCAGCGAGGAGGCAGTGAGGGAAGAGCATCTTGTAGCTTTTGTGGGTCTCCTTGGAATTCTGAGAGAGCTTTTATGAAGCTAAACCAGGTATATACACCACATCATGTATATGTTTCTTACCATATTTCAGGTTCACAGCAACAATATTTTTTCCGTGCACTGTTACATTTCTATCATCTCCCATTTTAATTTCAGATCTTACAGATTCATCAAGTTCTACAAACAGAGACTTGTCGCTAGTCATGTGGTTGCTGCAACCACTATTAAGAAACCAAATATTCTCACCATAATCAGTAGAAGAGAGACATGATAAAAATAATGATGCACTGTTAGCACTTTCATTTTTTTTTAACTTTTTCTTCATGAAAGTTGGCATGACTTTTGATTCTACTCTAACAAAATGCTTTGATGTGACCAAATCTACCACAATTGCGACACTTAATGGGGTTTTGATGCTTGTTACCTTGACCTTGAGGAGAATCCTGAAAACTCTGATTATATGAACCTCTTCCTTAACTCTGTCCTCGGCCTCTTCCTCTCCCTCTTGAGTTATAGCTTCTTTCATGATCTCTTCCAAATCTTGAACCTGAAAACTCTGATTATATGAACCTCTTCCTCGACTCTATATCCTCGGCCTCTTCCTCTTCCTCTTGAGTTATAGCTTCTTTCATGATCTCTTCCAAATCTTAAAGACTGATCTTCAGCTGCATCTTTATTGTTATCTTTCTCACTAGTTTTCATCTAGAAAACCTATTCTGTAACACCTACACGCCTTTTCAAATGCTGCTCATGTGCTTTAAGGGAACCAATCAAACCATTAAAAGAAAATTTAAACAGATTCTTAGATTCTTCAATCGCAGCCACAACATAATCAAATTTAGAAGGTAGGCTACGCAAAACTTTTTCAACAATTTGTTTGTTCGGTTAATTTTTCACCAAGAGACCGAACTTGATTAACAATCAAACTGATGCGTGTAGAAAACTCTTGAATAGATTTAGAATTTTCCATAGGAAGAGACTCAAATTCTCTATGAAGTGTATGCAACTTTACCGAAACCATCTTGTCTAACCCCTTAAATTCTTCCTTCAATATATCCCATGCACCCTTTGATTTTGTGGCCTCCATGATCTTCGAAAAGATTTCATCATCTACTGCGCTTTGGATGTAGAATAAGGCTTTGTTATCCTTCTTCTTGTTCTTCCTCAGTTCTGCCTTTTGAGCTGCTGTCATCTTATCCTCATCATCATTAAATCCATTCTCAACAAAAATCCACAAATCATTTGACATAAAAAAGGTTTTCGTTTTCAGACTCCAAGAATCATTGTTCTCATCTTTGAGAATGAAAAACATCTGTTGAGAGATACTTACGGTATTTATGTTCACCGCCATTACTAGAACCATCAGCTGATGATGATTCCTTCACGCCGAAGCACCTTCCTTCTTGCTGCAACAACCTGGCTCTGATACCACTTTCTTGGGGCTGCAACACATAGAAAACAGTAAGAGAGAAAGTAGAAAACTGAACAGCAACAACACAAACTAAGCTTTCATTAATTCTAGGGAGAACTCTGAGATACATACATTAAACACCTAATATGCATAACTTATATAGCATAGCAAAACAGAGCCTCTAAACACAACAACAAACTCCATAAAATGCTCTCCACTAACTACCCACATAACCCCACTACATCATCCACTAATTAAAGACTAAGTCAAACACACAAACAAATAACTAAATCAAATAAGAAACTTAAAACGTGGGTTGGAAATCTGGGACGTGAGTTGAATCACGTCTCCAATAATGTTAACACGACAAATCATCCTACTGCTAAGCGCTGATATGCACCACTCAGATGACAATTTGAGGTAGGCATCAACAACATCATAAGTTTTCCTTAATTTCCCTCCATGGGAAACAATAGCTCGAATATATTTATATATACACCTTTTACATTGCAAATAAATACATGAAAATAAAGCGAGCGTGTATTAGAAGGTGAGATTTGTATATCAGTTCAAGGTGGACAATGTACATAAAAAGAAAGGCAAATTTCTATCGACGGTCATCCATTATGGGTATATCTGGTTGCTATCAACTGAAGGGAGCTTCGTGGAGTTGGAATATATGGTAGAGATCATGTGGAGAAACTTCAACATTTGTCACCAATTTCTTCTTTGATTATTGCTTTCCAGGTTGCTCCGCTCCAACAAGCATGGATTGCGTCTTTTCTAGGATCATACATACTTCTTATTTGAACTAATCTTATGTACTTCCATACATTTGAGCCAAGTTGGAATCATTCCCTTCTTTGCATTCATACAACATCCAGTGTTCAGGGGTTCTTTATTTAATTCGAATATTTTACTTCGCGGCCTGCAACAATAACAGGTCTTTGTCAGGACCATTTGACACTAAGCTGACAGCCACCATCATACAATATTTAATTGTTTGAGACGAATAGCAGAGAATTTAACATGCTTAAAATTATTGCAATTATATTTTATTTAAGGAAAATGGAGTATTTAAGGCATGTTCGTGAACTCGATCTCAATCCGATTAATATATTCTTCAACTAAATAGACCAGACGGTTACTACCCTTGTTGGCTGTTGGAGGCTTCATTTGTGTACCATCAGACTCTAGCAATAGAAATTTCCAGACAGATGACATTTGTTGGATCAGTTAATGGGATGCATTCCACTAAATAGTTGATGTGGCGTACCATTTTCATCAGTATGATATCAACTGGACCAAAAGTAGTCAATCAAAGACTTGTTCTTAAAAGAGGACTGAGAAGATTCATCTATGAATGCAAACTAATTATTAGCAGAGGAGACCTTCACAACAGAAAATAAATCAAAACTTAACGGTTTTCTGAATTTTTTGTCCTCACTGTTAAGATCTCGATCTGATAGAATTTTATTCTTCAATATCTTTCAGATATTTTTTCCTGTTTGAATCCAGCATGTTCTATTTGCTGGGATCCTGGAATATTTATCACATAGTTTAGAGGCCAACAGCCAAAAGAATCTGAATGACACCAGTTAAAGAGAAGATTCCTCTTCACCATTTCTTGTTGTCTTCCTCTTGGTGTTATCAAATTATTGTCTTCTGTAATTAATCCACCAGAAAGACACAACTTTCGGTGTAACTTTCCCTGCGGCGGACTTGTGTAACGTTACCGCAGCTTGAATTGCAAATACAATGGTTTATTTTATTTTATCTTTTTTTCAAAAAGATAAAATGGATGAAGTAAGATACTTTTTCTATTAAAATTAATTATATAAATTAAGATATATGTAAGGAGTAATGGAAGGTACAATAATGGAGCGGGAGTGGATTTGGCTGTTTCTACCCAGCGCATCGTTCTGGACGACGTCGCGGGAATAAAGAGGAATAGAATTCTTGGCCTCATCGCTGCCAGCATATTGCTGCA
Organism: Cocos nucifera; assembly: GCA_006176705.1. Classification (NCBI taxonomy): domain Eukaryota; kingdom Viridiplantae; phylum Streptophyta; class Magnoliopsida; order Arecales; family Arecaceae; genus Cocos; species Cocos nucifera. The sequence goes on along the minus strand of QRFJ01000007.1, from coordinate 3,705,379 downwards.
TGGATTAAAAATCCACCAGCCTTGCCGCTAACTTCGAGGGTGCCCCAGGTGTACTAGTGGCCCTTGCGAATTTTGACCCTCCGTTTCCATGGGATGATCGAGCCTTTCGCGGATCCAATGGTTGCCGTCCTTTTATTGAAAAAGAGAAAAGAATGGTTCTGTGTATGGATGGGGACCAGGGAATAGTTGTATGGTATAGAAAAATGGTGGAAGTGGAGAACGTATTCGAAAGGACCAATGCACATAAGAACAATCGTAAGCCTTCATGTTGTCTTTGCTTCCTTCATCAAAAAAAAAAAAAAAATGTTGTCTGAGCTTCCCTGTACATGAGTTAGCCTTAATATATATACATATATATGGGATCCTTCCACGCCTACCTTAGCAACCTTTCAGCTTCTTCTCCAAAGCACCATGGTACTCTCTCTCTCTCTCTCTCTCTCTCTCTCTCTTTGTGCGCATGAGATTGCGCGCGTGTAAGCAATGTTTACTATGTTCTCTTTATGGCACTCATCGGTTCCTTGGTTCTCTTGCAGGAAAAGTTGGAAGTCAAGAATGAGAGGTCCTTCAATTCCACTCTCAAAACGATGTCTCTGGTACTCCCTCTCCTGTTTGGATTTGATTAGTTTCTCTTGTCGAACCTGTGGTTAATTCTTTGTGGATATATAGGAGAAGAAGGGAGAAGTGGTGGAAGGGAAGGTGGATTGGAGGGGAAGGCCAGCCAGGAAAGGAGAACATGGGGGAGTCAAATCATCCTTGCTTGTATTGGGTATCTAAAACTACTACTTTGAACACCCTATATACACAAGTAGGATCCAATTGAGATCAATATTAACATCAATACATGCTGCCATGCAAAATAACGCTAACTTCACAAGCATACTCTACGAGGACATAGCCTTTCTATTTTTTTATTTTTTTTTTTGGTGGACACAACACATTTTGTTGCATCTATGTTGTGCATTGGTCTCTAATGCGCCATTTGTTCACAGCTGCTTTAATGTTTGAGAGTATGGCCTCCCTCGCACTAGCAGTCAATCTGGTTACCTACTTCACCGAAGTCATGCATATGGACGTAGCCGATGCTTCCAATGCTTTAACCAACTACATGGGCACCAGCTACATTGTCTCAGTTGCTATAGCAGTCTTTGCAGATATCTTCATTGGCAGATACAAGTCTGTTATTATATCAGCCTGTATTGAGTTCATGGTACTTCACCTACAACTCGACAACTTTTTCCTTTTTACTTATAATCAACAAATCATCTTTAAAAAAAAGAAAAAGAAAAAATAACTTATGGACAATTCATTAGCTAGCCAAATGGTTTATGAAATAAATCGTCAGTACTAGATACCGCCAAATACTACATAATTCAAAAACAATTCATGAATCATTGGCCCTATTGGTCGATCATAAAACTGTAGTAATACATAATCTTGAACAACTTTAAATATTTAACATTATACTTGCTAATTTGTCTTGCCTTAACATTCATGCCTGCTATAACATATTCCATGCATTTGGAAGTTCTGAATTGTCCTCAAAAATCAATTAATTAATTTGTTACCATGCTTTACTAGCGTGGACTCTATGTGTGATCCATATTAATTAATGATCACTTATCTTCCAATCTCTTCATTTTTTCAGGGACTTCTGTTGTTAACTCTGCAAGCTCACTTTCCAAAACTCAAGCCACCTCCCTGCAACATCTTCGACCCTACCGCCCATTGTCTGAAGGTTGATGGTGGTAATGCTGTGTTCCTCTACATCTCCTTGTACCTCGTAGCCATTGGGTCAGCTGGGATCAAGGCCAGCCTGCCGGTTCACAGCGCCGATCAGTTCGATGAGAAGGACCCTCAAGAGGCCCGTCAAATGTCGAGCTTCTTCAACTGGCTCTTGCTGAGCGTCTGTCTCGGAGGGGCCATCAGCTTGACCTTGGTGGTCTGGGTTCAGAACGAGAAAGGCTGGGACTGGGGATTTGGGACTTCCACAGGTGCCATGTTGACAGCACTAGTAGTGTTCCTTGCTGGTGCGCCAAAGTATCGGATGGCCATCATTCAAGGCACCAATGCACTTCTCGAAATTATTCAGGTGTGCAACTTCTCTAAATCACCCTCTTCAATTTACTCGAGTTAAATAAATAATTGAATTAGACAATGATGTTTAGAAAACTTTCCTCTATTACATGTTATATGTTAGGGAATAAAGTCAACAATGTATATCAAGTTTGTCGATCTTATCTATCTGAAATGGGCTTCAAGTATCCTACATTTGCCATTCCTCTTCATGCATGACCAAGTCTATATATATGTTCTTCAGGTTTGCGTGGCAGCATTCAGGAACTGGAATCTAGACCTTCCTGAAGATCCTTCAGAGCTTTATGAAATCGATAGAGTGAAAGAATCGTTTGAGGAAGTAGAATTTTTGCCTCACAAAGATAAATTCAGGTCCTTTTCTGAAAAAAATAATTCTGTCCATAATCTCCTCTTTTTTTTTTGTTTGTTTTATGAACTGCAACATACAGTTATCCAATTTAAAGTTGAGGTTCATAATTTGCACGCACCACTGTCTTTCTTTATGAATTGAACTCATCTGGACCAGGATAATAAGATTCATTTTTATTAATTTACATTATTATATATCAGAATTTATCTTGATTTGCAGAAGTTTGTACCTAAAATGGTTTGGATTCATCAAGATAAAATGGTAAATAATTTCAGAAGTTTTTGATCAAGGGTTGGAAGAAGAAAGAGATGTAGCATGTCTAGAACTCAACCAAATAAACCTTTAAATCGATCTAATTTCATATTATATGGAACCTTTTGAGATTCCATACTATAATATTCTATAGCATGATGCTGCGAGTGGTTCAGTTTGTAGCAGTTCATATTTCTTTATGATTTGGCCAATTAGATAACTACAGCTACAATTTCATTTGGATGGAAAATATCTTAGCAAATCATAAACAGAATAGATAGCAACAAGTACCAAATAATTCTTCTTTCAGAGCACCATTATTTTAGCGTAGTACTCCAAGACTTTCCAACTCCTTCAAGAGCTCTCCAACAACATGACATAAATTACTTGCCTGCCAATTCTACTCAGGTTCTTGGACAAAGCCGCAATCCAAACTTGCAGCACTCACACCACTTCACCCAGCCCATGGAAGCTATGCCGAGTCACCCAGGTGGAGAACGCCAAGACCATCCTCGGCATGATCCCCATCTTCTGCAGCACCATCATCATGAGCACATGCCTTGCCCAGCTCCAGACCTTCTCCATCCAGCAGGGCACCACCATGAACACCCGCATCAACCACAAATTCCACATCCCTCCTGCCAGCCTTCCCATCATCCCCATCTCCTTCATGATCATCCTCATCCCACTCTACGACCGCGTCTTCGTCCCCTTCGCCCGGAGGATCACCGGCCACATCACCGGCATCACCCACTTCCAACGCATCGGCGTCGGCCTCGTGCTTTCATGCATCTCCATGGCCACGGCCGCGGTCGTCGAGGTGAAGCGCAAGAGCGTCGCAAGGAGCCATGGGATGCTCGACGCCCTCCCCGTGCTGCAGCCACTGCCGATTAGTGTCTTCTGGCTCTCCTTCCAGTTCTTTATATTCGGCATTGCCGACATGTTTACTTACGTTGGACTGCTCGAGTTCTTCTACTCTGAGGCACCAAACGCTTTGAAGTCGATTTCGACCTCCTTCCTTTGGTGTTCCATGTCGCTTGGGTACTTTCTCAGCACCATATTGGTTCAGATAGTGAATGCCGCCACCAGGAATCACACAAAGAGTGGAGGGTGGCTGGCTGGAAATAATCTCAACAGGAATCATGTGAACCTCTTCTATTGGTTGCTATGCTTTCTTAGCTTCATCAACTTCTTGAACTACTTGTTTTGGGCCAGGTGGTACGAGTACAAGCCACAAGTTGTCCATGACAAGGAGGAGAATGGGGAGGCATAGGCGTTGGTGGTGTTCGTCTTGGTCTATTCATGGGCGGTTCCAAGTTGGAGTTGCGGCCGGATGTGTGGTGTGGTGTTTCGGTGGAACAAGAGATGCATTTATGTTTGCTGGACGGACATCAACAGGGGACGGGTGTCAAATAGCGTTTGGTTGGAGATTTCTCTGTTTTTAGTTGCTCCTTTTTTTTTTTTTTTTTTCCTTCAGAAAGATTAGTTTGCTCATTATTATGGTCTTTTTTAATTATGATTTTGGTTTTGTTACTGAACCAAAAATGAAAATGCAATCTTTTCCTCCCTTAATTCTCGTAGTTTTTTTTTTTTTAATAATTATTGACTATCTCAACCAAAAATAAAAATGCAATCTTTTTCTCTTTTATTTCTATTTTTTTTAAATAAAAAAATTGCTATTAAAAATGTATTATATTTTTGGAGTACTTCCTATGATACATCAAAAGAACATGAAATCCAAGCTCTGCAAGCACATGCCCCTATAATGCATGTTTCAGACGCCTAGCATGTCTAGCGACCCAATTTGCAACGCAGTCTCTAATACTTGTGGTTCAATTTATGGCATCAAACTACTAATAGTGGTAAAAGTATGAATTCTTAGAAATCCCTCTCCATATCTACCTATCTACCCAATTCAATAATGGTAGGCCCATCTATGTAATTGGTCAATTACATATTCATACTCCATTATTTTTTACTTCTCTTGAAAATATATTCTTCCATCAGACGTCATATCGGACCTAATGCAGCCGGTGCATGTAAATTTACTAGGTTTTTTTTTTTTTTTGGTAACATGGAGGAGTAGAGCTGACTCGATTAAGTAGAATACAGATGAGTCTGCCATCAAGCATAAACAGAAAGTTTAGCAGTAACCACACCATTTAGTAAGTAGAGAACAAGAAACAAAGTGACGGACAACACCCGGAAATCAACAAGCAGCTGATTCCAAACCCAAAATTGCGAACTAGTTCTGAACCTGTGAATCTGCGGGCATCGAAATATGCATTCTCTCATGAGACCCGGCCTATCAGCTGAATGAACCTGTCGCATAGAAGAAGATGCAGCATTGCAATCGGATATATGCCGGACCCCTCGCCGATAAAAAAAAATACCCGAAATGTCATCCTACAAAATGGATTGCAAAGAAGGATTTGAGGCAAAGTTATCAGTCCAAACATGACCATCATTCAGCCTAGCCTTAGCGATAAAATCAGCAGCCCTGTTAGCTTCTCTTGGAATGTGAGAAACAAGGAAATTAGAACAAGAAGCTTTCCAGCAGAGAATATCATTCAATATGGGAAATCAGTGGCCACTGCCAGATGGTGAGAAGGTAAACAAAAGGATAACATTACTTGAATCTTCCTCTAACCAGGGGTCAATAGCATTTAGATGCAAAATAGCAACACTCATTTCCAACCAGGCTGCAACCAACTTGGCATAAAACACAGCTGAGGGAGGTACAAGCTTAGCCCCCAAAGCATGAACACACTTCGCAACATCCCATATCATAAAGCCTGCGGCAACGTTACCGTCAATTACGGTAGCATCAAAGTTCACCTTCAAGAAACCCGAGGAAGGAGGGTGGTCAGGAACAATAGGATGACAAGTTGCTGCCAGAAATAGGCAGCTGACAGCTACTCCAGTGCGTCAAATAGATCCTTTGGGTGTATTGAGAGCCTGCAGTGTTGAAGGAGAGAAGAAAGCAAGAAATGCTGTGGACTAATTGAACAGGAGTTTGGGCAGAGCCACAAAATAGCCTTTTATTCCTGGCATTCCAAAATAAGCCAAGGGAGAGTTGCCCACAAAGCTTTAGTTTCTTTTACAACAGTGGATGCCATAAAATTAGCCACATTAAAGATAGAGGAGGATTGAAGAGCAACATTAGTCGCTACCAGCAACTAACAGCAAAGGAACAGTCAAAAAGCATGCGGGTTAATGTCCTCTATGACATCAAATAAGAGATCACAATAAATCCAAGAAATATCAATAATTTTCCTTGAAGCAAGAGTAGATTTGCAAGGTAAACTTTGCCACTGCACCTCCCATCCGAAGAACTTGATTCTTAAAGGCACTCGAAAATCCCACACTCACTTAAAGGTAGAATGAAGATCAGACTATTAATCGTGGATAATTACTGGGTAAAGATATTTGAGGGTGATGAGCATGGAGTTGGTAGGACCCCAAGTTAACTGATCAGAGGCCCCTCTAAAGGCAACAGGAATTTTGCAAATATGGCTCATCATATCAGTAGAGAAGAGATCACCAATCTTATGCTCATTCCATTGTTGACCAGAAGCAAGAAGATCTGATACAGAAAGCTCAACCAAAGGGGAGTCAACATCAATAAAAGTAGGCCATGCATTAAGTTGAATGGAAGCCACTTGGGGTCATTAAGAATGCTTATAGAATGTTCATTATCAATTTGCCAAATGAATTGATATGGAATGGAAAAAACAACACAACAAATTTTTGCCCATATCGAAGAAGTGTGCCGAGGCTTTGTGTAAGTATGTCACAGCCCACCAAATTGATATTTAGTTTTAATAACCTTAACCCATAGAGAGGTAGGGGGACGACAACTTGGCAGCAAGTTTACAAAGATAAACCTTCCTTCTAGCGCATAATACCCAACCATCCTTGATTTTTGGATTTGTATACATTGCTACGAGCAACAAGATACGGCCTTTTACAATCTATAGTGTGCCCGCAAAGAAAAGACCGGTATTCTTTTTCTAATTTGTACAAAGCATTCTGAGGGACAGATAGACAAGAAAGAGTATAGTAATTTTGTTTTTTTTGATAGTGAAATTTACGGCTAATTAGACACACAAAACACAATACACATTTGATTAGGAAAAAAAATAAATTATATTATATATAAATTATAAATATTATTTAAATTAAAAATTATTTTATTTTTCAATGAAAATAATAAAATCTATCCATTTTAAGAGCCATATTAAATTATCACGCCTCCAATCCAAAATTACGAGTCTAAGAGTTGTGGCAACCCCCACATACTTATGAAAAATTCTCTCCACAAGCATGCAAGATATTCCAAACACGATATCAATACATCACAATAAAATTAATAATAAATTAAATCTAAAATTTAACTAACTAAAATTAACTTAAATCTCTCACAAAATTTCAACGATATTCAGAAGATTTTACATCAGTTTAACCTCAAAAAATAATGCTATAAAATATCATTTAAACTCGATTGGTACTGTTAACTCTCGTCTCTAAACTTATTTTTAAATTAGTATCTATGTGAATCCGAAAAGAAAATACTGAGATAGCAATAGGGTGGATATATTGTAAATTTTTTTTGTAAATATCCAAAATCCATAGCTTGGCTTTAAATATAAAATATAGTGAAGCTTTGATGGATTTGGAAATTATTAGCAAACTTCTCTAGAAAAAATTTCTTTTTTTTTTTAACAACTAGGATTATCTATTTTATTTAAAAGAATACTACTCAAATTATTTTAACAATCTTTGCTTATTAAAATACACTCGCTTCACTTAATTTTTCTTTTTTAGTTTTAGTAGGTAGAATGATTATTTTGATTTTAGAAAATCTTTCCATATGTCATCGATTATAGAAACTGCATACTTCCTACCTCTTAATGTCTATAATTATGGAATACTGAAAAATAAATTGATTTAAAATTATCCCAAAATCAAAAAAATAAATATATTGTAATAGAGGTGGAGATAGTGGATGCAAGATAGTATATTTTTTAAACTTTTCTTTAATTAGTGATGCGGAATAATTTATATTTAATTTATAAATATGAAAAAAATGAATTGTACGTTGATTGAGATAATTTAGATGTCCTATTAAAAAAAGAGAATATTTTGATATAAATAATAATAAATAATTTTTAAAAAAAATAATTTTAGATTTTTAAACTTATATCATTAATATAATAAAGATGCAGTGGATGTGCAAAGATCTTGGATAGGGATGGCAATTGGATGGATCCGATTAAATATAGATCAGGTCAAAAATTTATCAATCTAAATCTAATTTATTTATTAAATAGATTAAAAATTTAAATTTAAATCTAATTTATTTATTAAATAGATAATCTGATCAATTCTATATAATTCATTAATTAAATAAATTAAGTTAAATTAAAGATATTAAAAAGACTAAATAGATCGGATTAAAGAAGTAGAAACATGTTAAGTAGATTTTAAACAAACTCATGAAATTAAATAAGTCAAATTAATGATCTGACTTAATTATTAAATGAGTTAAAATAGATTAAATCTATGAAAGGTTTAAATCTGAAATTAATTTATTTAATAAATAAATTTAGATTGTTTTGTTTATGTTGTTAAATTTAAATTTATTTTTTTAAAAAAAAATCCGCAGCTGCTACGGCTGGCAAGCCCCTCCCTAATCCATGCCCGAATCATAACACAATGGATCATCCATTTCGTGAATCTGAAAACGCTACGGACGGCAGTGCAGCGTTGAAGCACAAGATTGTCGACCCTAGGCTGAAAAAGAGGAAGTCACCCGTCGGCCTGTGTCCCCGCCGTCGCCTCGCGGACACGAATCGTCGTCACACCTTCTCCTCTCCCTCTCTCTCCCCCCCCCGTCCCGTCTTCTCGTTGCTCTGCTCCTCTCTGTTACGCCTTTCATCTCGTCCTATCAGCCAACGATCGAGAGCTCTTAACCATCTATTCTTGGATCATTCTCTCTTCCATGCCCACCTTAAATTTAAAGCCTACGAGGATGGGGCGTGGGACTTCCTTGTGCTCCTATTTTCATTTTGGGTAATTGGATTCTGGCTCCCAATTAGCTTCGAGACTAGGATGGGTTTTTGGTTACATGAACTATTCTGTTGCAAATGCTGTAGTTTTTCGTGGTCAAGGTAATGATTCCATATCTATGGTTCGTATCCAAACTTCATAACGGCTATTTTTTTTTCCAACGTTTACGTGAACCTCTTCTTGCTGTTCTTGTTTTATTTAAAATGGCTCGCAGCATCTTATAAATTACAAAATAGCAAAATGTTCTCACCACAAGCTGAAGAAAAAAAAAAAATGGAAGACAAACCGGAAATGCTTTTTCCTTGTGTGCCTGACTTTATTTTTTTCCCCAGTCTTAATCCCGTCAAATTCTGTGCAAGGATGTGAGGACTTTTGTTCTTGTCTTTTAATTTCATGGTTGAAACGATTTGCCAGATGATAGTTTTGGGACATTGCGCAAGGGTTTTGAGCACTGCATGGTGTTGTGAGATGCAATGAAAACAATAATGATCATCCCTTCTGATGGCAGTTCTGTATTCGTTGAGAGACATGCTTTAACCTTGTGGAATTGTATGCTTTTCCTGCATTTATGCTTGTGCATTTGATATTTTCGTTTAACATTTATTACTTTTTATAGAATTTTAGGAGTTGCCAAATGATGCTGGGATATTGCGCAAGGGCTTTGAGCATCGCATGGTATTGTGTGATGCAATGAGATAATGTCATGGGCATCCCTCCTGATGGCATTTTTGTTCTGACCATGCTAATTTTTGTACTAGAGTTATTTATCTTTAACTGATTTCACTAGACCCTTCCTTCTCTGCTTCTGCGTCAATTTCTTTGTAGCAGCATTATACAGCCTTACAAATGGAAATAAATTACTTTGACCTTTTTTTTTTTTCTTTTGTTTTTGATTGATCTGAAATAATGTCTTATAAAACCTTATAGATCAAGTATAAATAAAACAAAGATTATGGCAAACAAAACCTAAGACTCGTTTCTTTCTCACATCTGCTGTCATTGTGTTTGGCTTTTCATCAGACTACTTCAGAATCCGTTGTTTAATCGGCCATTAAAATCTATTGCTTATCAGGCGCTCTAAAATTTTGTGAGATATTCCGTTGCTTGAGCTTATCAAGGTCTGTTCGCTATTTGTAATCTGTTCTGATTTCTGTTTTGTATATTCCTGTAAGCGGTCCAGCATACAAGGCTCGTTGAAGTACGCACTGTTTTTCTACCACATGACCAAGGAGCCTTATTTGGTTCTGTCATTATCTCTGATTGCTCCTTAACCAGTTCTCATGACAAAAAGAGCTCTTGTTTTCAACTTCTTCTGTTACCATGTCTATTTATTCAAAGAATGGGAGCATATTTGGAATTATGTCAGGCTCAAATCCTCCTTGAAGTTGATGTTCGAACTTGCTTTGCTGTTCCATGATCAAGTTAACAGGTACATTGCTGCTGGCCTGTGGTAATCTGGTTTTGAGTTTTCACCTGGTGGAACCTGGAATATGCGGTGGTTTATGCACTCAAGCATTGCTTCTGGTATATAAAATTTGCTTAGATCGACTTTGATTTGTTCCTAATCCTAGTTCCCTTAACTTCACCTTCCATATCCTTGTAAGAAACATTTGATGAATGAACAATTGCAAGTATCAGATCCAGTGCTGGAAGGATGTTTCATCACAAGTATAGCTTCTTGAAAGATCTCAGGCCTTACTGCACTTTGAAAAATGGCACTGACTGGCTGCCCATGGGTGCTGCCATTCCTTGCACCTGGCAGGTCAGCAGTGCCGGCTGCCTGCCATGGGTGCGCCCGCCCTCATGATGTCACCCCAAGAGCCAGGATGACAAGTACAAGATATAATTCGTTCCAATACCTATCCCGAGTTCCAATCGGATCGGATAAAATTCGTTCCATTCGGATTGGATATCTAACGGATCGAATAAAATTACTATCCCTATTTTTGGGCAATGATCTACGGCCATATAGGTCCATTAGAAAGATATTTAGGCATGATCTGTGGAACATGCCTATGTTTAGTTGCGGAAGGCAGCTGCTAGACTGATCAGGAATTTGTTAGCCGTGGCGCCCCCAAGTCAGTAGAATGTTGGGAGGATGGGTTTGGAATCTCCTAACCGTTGGATACTGTGTAGTGAAATAGTGCTCATGATTTCTGATTAGCCGGGATGAAGACTCAGCCAAAAATGCCGCCCATAATGGAGTAAGACCATCACATGGTTACAATGTTAAAGCCATCCCATCCACTGGCATCTGGCATCGTAATATGTTTTCTGAAAGACTCGTCTTCATCTCTCCTTGCGAATAATCTCTACGAATTCTTCTTTAGTTGATCCTGCTGAAACCTCATTGCCAATGTAATATATCGGCGGGTCTTCCATCCATCGAAACTCAATATCAAACTACAACTTAGATACAATAAGGTAGTGGGAATTTGAGTCTCATAAAATCAGTTTTAGTAATTGGAGGAAAAAAGGCCTCCCAGAGGATAAAATGTTTCTCTACAGCATTGACTTTTATTGCCTTGCCATTTTCCATTCAAGGCTTTTGAAAGGATAGCCTGCTACTTATGAGGACATCTTCTGCAGAATAGTAATCATGTTAAGATGTTATCGATGCCATCAGTAATCATGTTGGGATGGTTATAGCACAACTCTGACATGGCCCCATGAGAACCCTGCCAATGGTAACTAAATGAAACCTGTTAGATTGCAAAGAAGAAGATTCTCTGGATCACTAGTAGTAGAGGTTACTTTAGTACCACGAAAACCATGTTAATTCATGAAATAGAACTACTAACATCCCCTGCAGATGTCAGTGACATCAGAAAGGACCGTCCAAAGATAAAAGGCCTATTTCTGATGCAGCAGCAAGGAGGTAGGACCAATATGATCGTTCTGAGAACATTAGGCCACACCATGACACATTATTTTGAGTTTGCAACCAGTTACATGAAACATACTAAACTGAAGATGTTTGACTCTGATGTGGTCCAAAAGGAGTTTTCGAAATTTGAAGCAGAACGGTTGATCAAATATGTGATACTCTAGTATGAGGACATACTATCTTGGCAGACTTTCAGGCAAATAAACTTTCAAAACTGGAGCCTCTTTTGATATTGAAATTGTATCTCCATGCTGAATTGAATAAAACACATGCGGACCATCAACATATATAACACCTTCCTGAGAGTACCAGGCCACATGCATCAACTCATCAGGCCTAATTAAGCCATGCATCAATAGAGGGTCTGCAGCTCTAGATGAAATGGGCTCTCTGACGATATACTGAAGGTCTTGAGTATTAATAGGCATGGGAAAACCTCCAGCTGAAAGCATGGCAGCTGTGGATCCTGCAGCAGTGGAGACCCGGAGACCACTTGATCGGCAGTTGACCAAATTTAAGTCCTTTATGCTGTGCCTCCTAACTCTGAATTAAGAATGAGAAAGATCTTATGATTATGACATAATCTCTAGATAAAGGTTTGCTGGTGTTAAAAAGATGTCATACCTAAATGAGAACCGAGATACTGTTGCTGGACATGGATGTGCAACAAGAATATCATTCAGAGCAAATGTTGGCAACAGATTACCATTTAAGTTCACTGATATCCTTGTGAGTTCAGAAGGATGTTTGTGACCTTCCAGAATTTCATCCAATACCTGGAAAAGCTCTACATGTCAAAAAGAGGAGAAAACCGTAGGAAACAATAAAATAACATGTTACTCTAAGTATTATAGATGAGTTTTTTTGGGTTATCGGTTTCAAGTTGTAATAGAAAAATAATGTATCAAACAACACCCTGAATAGACCCTTTCCAACCCCACATGGTGTTTACCTGCTCAAAGTTTTTTGCGGTTGCAGCACAGAGATAGCCTGTGCTTCTTGTTGCATCAAACTCATCACTGAACTTGTCAACCTGCATAGACGGAAAGAAGCCACCCCTATATAGTTTAAGTAAACGCTATCACCATAAACAGACATCCCCATTACAGAACAAGATGTGGACTAACTCAAAACAAGCTCATAGAAGACCAACAGAATTGACGGAAACTGTCATGATTTATCCTATATTACCATTGAACCCATTAAAATTTTACATATTCCATCCTGTTAGTACACAAACCTCTTCAACTTGTGTAGGGTCTGAGTTGACTCCTACAACTGGAATTGAGCCATCCAGAAAGTGACTGGCCTGTAACAAAGTGCCATCCCCGCCAACAGTGACCACAAGATCTGCATGATGAATTGGATGGGACAACTTGTTGCGCATCATAGGCTCCCAATCAAGAGACTTCCGTCGCAAAACATCCTGACAAAAGTTGATTGTATCCTTATGAACCCTACGTCTGTCGTCCAAAAAGCTTAAGACCTGCACAAGGACCGAGAAAATAGAGAAGCAACAGGAGTTACAATGAATTTAAATTATGATGGCAATGCTAGAAAACATCTTTAGTAAGCTAAAATGCATAACTGCTTCAAATATGAATTAAAAGACAAGTGCAGTGCACGCCATATACATGATCACAATGTTACTCTAGTCAAAGGCCATCTGAAATGATACTATCATATGCTACATTTTCAGGGGATGCTCTGTGATATCGTCCAACCTAAAACATTTAATCTTCATTTTCTGAAGTAGCATAATAATATAACATGTATCTTACATATGCTGTTGCAGATACAAGAGCATTTAAGAATCCAAACCATGCTGTACACATCCGTAGATTCTTGCATGCAGAAAAGTAATGTGTATGGAAGCGTAACTCCAATAGCTATCGGATGAAAGCCACATGGCTTAGTCCACGTCAATATAGAGAGAGGGGTCACATCTGGAACATATCTAGAAAAGATTCTGATTGTGTGAGTTTGATCTAAGAGCTGTATCAGTTTCCCTTCCATTCCAACTCAAGTTCATCCTTCTGCTTTTTCTCAGAAGTTTCTGAATCTTAACTCTAGCTTGACGACGTTTTGCCTGATATTGTCAAGGTGGCCAGGCAGTCACAAATGATGGGAATTATTAACATCCTAAGACAGGTGGTGCAGACTAAACAGTCTCCGAGGATCCTAGGCAAGGGAAAATTAAGGGAAAAAAGAGGAGAGGGAGGAAAAGGAAAAAGAGATCAGAAAAAGAAAAGAATGTAGGAGAGAAAATAAAATGGATAAAGAAAGGAGGAAGAAGAGATGGAAGTGAACGAAAAAAGAAAGGAAAATGGAAAAAAAAAAATCACAAAGAACAAGTCTTATCCATCAATTTCATACTTGATACTCAAAATGATATATTAAGATGTAAATATTTTGAAATAACACAAAATTAATAGCTACAGTTAAGCATATAATAACCATAACACATAAACAGTATACCGTCTGTCCGATAAACCTGACATCCATTTGATCAATCCTTTTCACCTTCCACTCCTAATAATTAATAGTACATGTACGATGCACATTATTATTGACAATAAAGACTGGATTAATAGATATTAATGTGTTTTAGTACACGTTTGCAAAGTTTTAATGAATACATATTATTTCTTACACAGGCATCTAGCGGGGTCACCTCGACAACAACGGTTGTGGTCCTTATGGATAAGGCGCTTGGAAATTTGAAGCGAATGAGGAGTCATGCAAACTTAATGTTACAACAAAGCTAATTGAATGACTATTGGTATTAGAGGAAGGTCTTGTTAACGGCACCAAATAGAGATCGAAGGTCAGCATATTTGAAAAATATGCGTGTTCAATAAAGGAAGACTCAGACCATCCTTTGCAAGGGGCTGGCCTACAGTGAGTCTGAAGAGATAGTGTGAAATAACAAAAGGTGTGCACAATGCCATTAAGAAGTAATCATGAAGCAAGCTCCCCACTATGCAATGCACTAAAGCAGAATTTTGGAGTATAAGGTCCATTTTAGCATAAGACAGCCCAAGCTTTAAAGCCACGAGTAGAAGATAGCCGGGGTAAGTAAAATACGAGGAGCATAGTCCAGTAGTTTGAAGAGAGAATAATCTTCCTTGGAGAATATATGCAAATATCAAAATTCTTCCTAGAATGTAGGCCTTTTAGCAAAACTGTCTTCCAAGTGCTTCAAAGTAAAGGGAAAAAACCAAGCAATAGATTGAATCTCTCAAGCTTCAAGATGATGTTGGCACAGAGATTTTACCTCCGCCAAAAGATGCAATGTGATGGTGTTGCCACAAACAGGAAGAGGTTGCAACTGAATCTCAATCTAGCATCACATGGAAAGATTTAACAAAGGATGATATAGCTCATCCTGATAAATTTTGAGCACTAGGAAAGCAGCTTTCATTAAGGACAAAAATGCAAGCAACAAAACAAGATTAAGATTTTATATATATATATATATATATATATATATAAGGTAACTTGTCCAAGGATTACTGGTTGCTTTTCTCGAGTATAAACAACAGCCTTAAATGATGCAATTTTTGCTGAACTGGGACTGTTTCTTCATAAGCTAAACCCAGAAGGCCTGCAAACCTTTTCGCTACCAAGAAAAGAAGGCCTTAAGCAGAGCAGTAATTGTACCAACAATTAACAAGACCAAAATTTAAAACTTGCCAAAAACAAGCAACTTGGTCTTTTCAGGACAAAACCTTCTCCTCCGTTGACTAACCAATGCCTTAGTTAGTCCTAAAGAAGATAACTTGAACATTTTGGACAACAGTTACATTGCTGACAGTCCCGTCAACAGCTTAATGTACAAATTGTGTTTTCCACCAGGCCAATCTGTGCCTTGCTTGGCCTAAATGTATTTGCAATGTACATAAAACCACCCAAACAAATATATAATACAAGATCACACAACACTGAAAAATATCAAAAAATCAGCAGATATTAAATGCAGCACAGGGCTAGTAGAAGATGGATGTCATCCATATAAGTTGCGTTAGGTGCACAGACCCTGCATTAAACACTATTTCATCCTGAACAACTAAAGCGAGCACTGAGCAGTGCATTCTAACAACAAATCTAATAATTTAACATCCTTAAATAATCTTGGATATTTTGCTAACAGACAATTTCACAGATTCAAAAATCCTTTGCACCTTACATAGACCGACTTCATGCAAGCTAGTCAGTGACATACATGAGATGTCCAACCTGGTATTAGGCATAGATGGGACAGTTCGTTGCTCTTTTGTGACACAGCCTCTAACCTTTTTTCTTTTCCTTTTCTCTTTTTTCCCCCTTATTTGTAACAGGGGTGAACTAAGTAACTACAAATATAGCCAAAATATGCACAAAGGAATTACATCTCTAGTTTTCTTGATTGCAATCTCAGGTAAGACCAACTCTAAATATTTTTTTTGCCAATTGAAATCACCTCAATTTTCAAGCTTTATTAATATGATAAACTTTTCCATTTCAAAAACAAAAAGATGTTTCATTTTGAACTATTTTGCATGACTTTATGAGTCAGCATAGATGATCATTCTAAGAAACCAAACAACTAGTACCACAAACAACGAGGTTGCTTAAATCATAATAAAGGGACAGAACAATCGCTCATTGGTGAAGAATAAAATATATATCTCACCATTTTGGGCTACATCAGCATCCAGCATGCAAACAGTACAAAGAGAGATTTTGCTGCTCCAGGATAAAGAGGAAGCAAGAAAATTGCATGGCAAGATTTTTCAAAGGTTAATATAGTCCTCTAAAATAGAAAACAACGGCAAGTGCTTTCAAAATTTCATCAAGAATTTTCACAATGCTTGATATGCCTTTTGGATATTGATCCCGAAACAAAGTCCACCACATATACCCCATCTCTCTCTCTCTCTCTCTCTCTCTCTCTCTCTCTCTCTGTGTACCCCATCTCTCTCTCTATCTGTGTGTGTGTGTCTCTGGGATGTGCCTTTACCTGGCAATCATCATCCATGATACATCCCATCAACACATCTTCATTGATTATTTCTCTCAACATTCTTGTATCATATATATAACCCATCAGCATGTTTTTCACCATCAAACTTCTTTCACCTAGTATGCTTTCGCTGCCAAATACAGAGCCTAACACATTGGAAGACATCAACTATCCAAACAAACTGTAAACAACATCAAACTTAGATTCCTATCTATAATCCTCCAGCAGAATTGTCTATCCTCCATCTCCTTTCCATCTATAAGAGCTCAAAATGTCAGCACCACCATTTTCAACTATCTTTTTATTGCTGCATTCTGTTTTCAATTTTTTGAAAAATTGCACTTAACCAACAATTACATAAATAATTGCTTTTAGGAAACAACAGAAATTCAATGATTTGTATAAAACTAGCAATTTCATAGAAAATAAGTAGCTATAAATGTTTCCAGCTATAACCAAGACACAGATAAAAGTTCTCATGCGTACTAAGCCAATGCAGTACACCAGCCAATTTCGTATCCCAATAATTAAATAGGGACAAGACTTATGGAGGTAATCCTAATTTCCATCCATGTTTTAAAGCAATAACTTAAAAATGAATGAAAATATGGAAATGTGATTTTAAAAAAAAAATAAAACATATATTTTCATATATATAATAGAGTAGAAGAAACTAGGAATTTCCGTTGAGCGGATCAAGGTTTGGAGAGATAGCATTGTGAAATAGTTCATACATAGGGTAAGCACCAAACTTTGAGAATGTGTTCTTCAACAAGAATAATACTTCCCGTTCCCCAGCACATATCCGGAATGAGCAGCAAACCAGATATTTCTCTAAGCTGTTCGGGAAAAAAATGGCATGCACAAAGCTTATTGTGCTCGTAACCTTCCATGATGTCGCAAACTCTACTTTCTCACCCACTTCACCGATTTCATTGTTATTTCATAGTTGTCGCATTCACACCCACATCTGTTGATCATCCATCACCGGAACATTTTTTAAATTGTCAGGCATAGCTTCGAAAAAACATCTCCAATTGCGCGTATATTCACAAATTCTCATAGTTAGGCATCCACCTTACAAATCCATCATTCTTTGAACACCAGCGCTGCACCTTTTCTGATACTTCTTTGTAGTAACAAATTCCATTCAACTTGACCGTAGATAGAAGAAATAAGAAAACGTCAGAGGGCATCCTTGTGCTGATTAATGGTGGAAAGGGAAAAAGAACAAAAAGAAGTGATCTTTTACCACTCACCGAAACCTATTTCCATGGTTAAAGAAGCAAGCGAACTCGTCCGAGGTCTTACCTTGGGGTTGACGACGCGCGGGAGAGGGGAGGGGAGGGGGGCGTTGGCCTTGGGGCTGGCTCTCGAGGGGTAAACGTCGAAGGGCTTCAACAGCAGCAGGACCCGCCGCCTCGACATTGGATAGGGGCACAGTTCCGCCTTCCCGCTTTCTGGAGAACTTCCGTGTGAAGAAGGGCAACGGACCCATCTAAGGGCTCGATCAGACCCAGAACGGAATCATTGGGCTCAAACTACTTTGTAGTGAGGCAAATATTAATTAACCAGCAAGCGACCCTAATGTAGGCATTCAACTTAGTCCCAATTTCCCTTTCGTAATCCCAAAAAAAAAAAAAAAAACCGAAGTTCATGAGCTTTTACCGTTGCAACTGGATGTGCAGTATTGTTCCTGCTCGTGAAGAGACTATTTTAATTTGATGGGTGGTAGAAACGATGAGATGCCACCTCAAAGGAACATCATTTCAACGGAAAAGTGACCTTTTAATTGACCAAAGTTATAACGAAGCACTTGAACCCAAAGCATGTCGGCATGGTTAAGAACATGCTGGTTTTCCTGAGATCTCTGCACACTTCCGTTGCAAGAGTCAGAGCTTCCCGTTTAACATAATGCAACTCCTTACAGGTATCATTGTCCTGAAGAAAATTTTTAACGATCTTTGCTACATCCTCCAAGATAGAATAAAGCACCGAAGAACAAGCCAACCAATAATTTGGAATAGTATTAAGGATGCTATTGGCAAGGCTTATATCACAAATCAATGAATCATCATGTTTCTAGCCCATAAGGCTAGCATTGACTATGTCAAAAATAAAATACGGGTGCAAAGAAAGAAATCCCTGCAATCAAACATCCAAGTGAACAGGTAAGGACCCTCGTATAGGAGAAACTCTAGTAACAGACATTGCATTATAGCATACATGATCATAAGTCATAACTGTTTTCAACTATTTAAGATTGTTTTTATGGATCAGTATTAACCAAGTATTCCCACTTAGAGTTATCTTTGATATTGTTCTAGATTTCTCTATATACTTTTTCACGACCTCTATTTATTTCATCTTATGTTTTCCTCTCAATTTCTCTGGCCATCTTCAAAACAAATCAAAGTACGTCTATTCTTCGTAGCCCCATCAATTTTTTTGTTGTGCATGCCTATACCATTTCAATCTATTTTTCATTACTCTATTCTTAATTTCTACAACTATTATAGTTCCACTAGTATTTTTTATTCTTTATATTTTACTATATAGTCATTTTGATATGTTCATTTTCTGGACCTATTTTCATTTTGATATTAATACTAGAATATTTCTTTATTGCCCAAAACTCTAAGCCATACAATAAATCAGATTTTATTATTGTTTTATGATTTTTTTTGAATAATCTCCTAGATATTTGCCCATCACATGATATTCTAGATGCGCTTCTCCACTTTATTCAGCTAGCTTTAATTTTATTAGGTATATCTTCATCCATGCCTTCATTATTTTGTAAATTAGAAATTAGGTAACAAAAATGATTACCCGTGATACCTTTTGATCATCAATTTTAATTAGTATCATATTTTTATGCTCACTAAGTTTATACTCCACATATTATGTCTCTATTCTACTAGTTTTTTTCTCCAAAAAATCCCCTAAATGTATAATTACATTAAAAAAATTAGAGTTTATGGAATGGATAACCGTTGATATGTTGACTTCACAATCAATCGACCACTAAAGGAATGCATCCATAAATAAATTTGTTGCATCTATATATGTTGAGTTAGGACTAAAATCGAATTAGACGTGGATCAGATAACGGCATATTTATATTCATATTTATTTTTTCTGATGAATAAAAAATTAGATAAGGATATTATTTAAATTTTAAAAATTTATATTCATATTTATTTTAAATAGATGGATACAATTCAGATACTGAAAGTATGGATATAATTATGAAAATAAGTTGGATAATGAAATTTTATAACTATAAAATCAAAAATATTATTAAATAAATAATAAATCAAGTTAATAGTATATTTATATGATTATATATATATATATATATATATATATATATATATTTTAAAAAAAATTAATAAGTACTATATAAAATTATATAGAATAATTATATATATATTTGGATATTCGGATACAAATAGGATAGTTGTCCATTTATATCCATATCTATTTTTCTTTAATAGATATGGATATAGATATAGATATTAATCGAATTTTCAATTTTTATCCACATCTCGATTGTTTCAGATACAAAAATAGATCCGAACAAATATTATCCATATCACTTTCATCCTTATGTTGAGCACATTTTGTTCCTGTGATGAAACTAATACTTGCATATATAATGAATCTAGGGAATTTCTTTGAACATGATTTGATGATTTTCTAATTTTTTTTTTTGGGGGCAACGAAGAAGATATTCATCGGAGATTCAAACAGAAGTCAGAGATATATGGTTGCGCCCTAGTACAGTCCTGTACATTACGAAACAAAGAGGGCTACAAACCAGAAGTAAGAAGGAAACAGAACCAAAAGGCATACAAATATGTAAACAGTAAACAATCACATTGGTGGTCCATTGAGAATTCGTCATTGACGAAGAGATGAGAATCCTGACGACGGTGCCAACCCAAGAAACTGCAACAAGGATCCACCGAAACACTAGGACAGTGCATTGCTAAATTGTCGTTGAGGAGGGAACGTGTAGCATAAAAAATGTGCCAGCCCAAGAATCCGAAGGATCCATCCTATTGGGGATAAACCTCACTCCCATCGAAGTCTAGTTTGATGCTCAACCTAATGCAACCAGTAGCTGCAGAAGAGCTTTAGCAGACGAGCTTCAGCCGAACCTCCAACGAATGGGCTTCTACGAAAGCCGGACTCCCTACAGATTTTTCCAGCGGACGAGCTTCTACGGAAGCCGAACTCCCTTCGAACTTCTTCAACGGACGAGCTTCTACTAAACGGTTACACGATAATAACGATCGACATTTATCAAGTCAATAACGATCGGCATTTATCAAGTCAATAACGATCGGCATTGATCAGGACGGTTACGATAGTCATTAATCAAGGCAGTTACAACAAGCTCCCTCAATAAAAAAGACCCTCCAAATACGTTTACGCCAGGTTCTGAAAATCCTTCTCTTCTCCTTAAAACTTTATTGAACTCCACACTGAGCACTCCATCCCTGTTGGCACTGACTTGATCGTCGGAGGGTCCTACCGGAGCCACCCCCTATCAGCTCCGGACGGAACTTCATTTTGCAGATCTCCGACTGCGACCTCATCGACCTCCACTCCAGCGGACTCTGGCAACGGCCAGATTTAGCGTCACTAGATTGGCGCTAGAAGGAGGGCGACGATTTTTCTCTTAAAGGAAGCCGAGGTTCCCTTGTTCTTAAATGAGTGCTCGACGACGATTTCTCTCTTCCCACTCCAGAGATCTCTCTTCTTCCTCTTTCGAATTTCTTTTCAAAAAAAAAAATGCCCCTCAGGAGAGCCTCGACCCGACGATCGACGGCCTCCGCGATCCGATCCCAGTCAGATCCATCCGCTCCCGCTCCAGCCTCGGCGACCCAGGTCCACTCTGTAGCCGCAGTGGATGCGGAGCAGTTCAACCTGCTCGTCCAACAGGTTCGTGGTCTCACGAAGGCAGTGCAGACGGTGCAGGCCATGCACCAGCAGGCCTCAGTACCAGCTCAACTGATGTCGGATTCTCCAGAGCCATGTGGCCCAGTCTAGGGGCAATCGACATAGGCTACCCGACTTCCAATCCCCGAAAGAGGAAGGCAACGGAGGGAGAGCCCCTGCTCGGACCGCGGCTCAACCTAGGGTGAAGCTTTGCACCCGTTCGGCAAGAAGACCTTGGAGATCAGAGATCGTGAAGACCTTCTGGATCAAAGGCTCTTAGAAATGAGCCGACAAATCGAAGAACTCCATCACACTTTCTCCTCACGTGGTAATGACATCTACACTGACCCTCTTTTTTCGTAGAAAATTATGCAGGAATCGGTCCTGTCGAACTTCAAGCTCCCGTAGTTCGAGAGCTACGATGGGACTATCAACTCGGTCGACCATCTGGAAGCCTTCCGAACAACGATGCTGCTCCATGGTGCGTCTGACGTTATCCTATGCCGGGCTTTCCCCTCTATCATTAAAGGAGCCACCAGAAACTGGTACACAGCGCTCAAGCCGAATATCATCTTATCGTTTGACCAGATGAGTCAACAGTTCGCAGTCCACTTTATCAGTAGTCGGCGTCCGCGCTGAGGTTCAGATTTCTTAATGGCCATCAAGCAGAAGGAGGGAGAGCCCATCCAGGCTTACGTCATCCGATTTAATACTGCTGCACTAAAGGTTCGGAACCTGGACCAGTCAGTCGCCATGGCCGCTCTCAAAGGCGGCCTTCAAAAGAACGACTTACTATTCTCCCTGGAAAAGAAGTATCCCAGGGACTTTGCCGACATGCTAGCTCGGGCCGAAAGTTATGCCCGGACAGAGGAGGCCTTCGAGGCTAAGGACGATGGAGCCGATGGTAAGCGGTGAATCGGCGGATCAGGCAGGCCCACCGAAGAAAGAAAGAGGACTGAAGCTCGGCTGCGTTCCCGGACTCCCCCTGATCGCGGGCGAGCCCAGACTCCCCCTCAAGCTCGGAGGTGGGGAAGCCCTGATGGAAGGGCACGCCGAGGTTCCCCCAAGCGCCGAAGTTCTCCCCGATGATGATGATTTCACAATTACGCCCCTCTTAACGCCTCGAAGACTCAAGTACTGATGGAGATCCGGGAGCGACTTCCAAGATCGGAGAGAATGCGTTCCTATCCTAACAAGCGCAATCCCAACAAGTTCTGCCTTTACCATCGTGATCACGGTCATGACACTGAGGAGTGCATCTAACTTCAGAATGAGATCGAAGAGCTCGTCAGGCGAGGTAGACTTAGCCGATTTCTGCGAAGACGGCCTGAGGAGAAAGAAGATCAGCCAAGAGCGTTACCGCCAAGTAAAAAAAATCAGCAAGAAGATCGGCTGCCCCTTGGCGTCATCAATACTATCTTAGGAGGACCTCAGCAAGGGGAGACCAGCGGATCTGGAGGATCGATGAAGAGGCGGAGGATCGTGGAGCCCGTGGCCTTCACCGAGGAGGACGGTCAGGGAATCTAATTTTCGCACAATAACGCGGTTGTAGTTTCTTTGAATATTGCTGACTACGATGTACGCCGCATTCTGATAGATAATGGAAGTTCGATCGATGTGTTGTTTTACGATGCCTTCTCAAAAATATTCCTGACCGACGATCGCTTGGGGCCGATGAATTTTTCGCTGGTAGAATTTGCTGGCAATGCCGTACCAGTCGAAGACATAATAACATTGACCATGGCGGCAGGGCAGCGCCCGAAGCTAGCCAAAACTCGGATCGACTTCTTAGTTGTAAGAACCCCGTCCGCCTATAACGCAATCTTTGGCCGATCTGATCTAAATGCATTCCAGGAGATAGTATCAACCTATTATTTGAAGATGAAGTTTCCGACGAGTCACGGGGTTGGAGAAGTCAGAGGAAACCAGGCTATGGTGAGGTATTGCTACTCGATTGCCCTACATAAGGGAGATCGGCCCGACTCTTATCTTGTTGATAGACTAGACGTTCGTGATGACCTCACTGAAGAGCGGGGCGAGCCTGCGGAGGACCTCGTCTCTGTGCCCTTGAATGACGGAAACTCAGAGCACGTGGTGCAGATCGGCTCTAACTTGACAGTCGAGGTTCGGGAGCAGCTCGTCGCTTTCCTCAGAAGAAATGCGGACGTCTTCGCCTGAACTCCAGCGGATATGTCGGGTATTGACGTCGAGATCATGGAACATCGGCTG
Organism: Cocos nucifera; assembly: GCA_006176705.1. NCBI lineage: Eukaryota > Viridiplantae > Streptophyta > Magnoliopsida > Arecales > Arecaceae > Cocos > Cocos nucifera. The sequence continues at coordinate 3,681,541 of QRFJ01000007.1, read as the reverse complement.
GCCGTCGATCCGAGGCACCGACCGATAAGAGAAAAGCTGCGCCACCATGCTCCGGAGAGGCAGAAAGCGATCGCCGAAAAAGTAGACAAGCTCCTCAAAGCCGGACTCATTAGGGAGGTTAATTATCCGACCTGGGTCTCGAATATGGTTCTTGTCAAAAAGGCGAATAACAAATGAAGGATGTGCGTCGACTTCAAGAAACTGAACAAGGCTTGCCCGAAGGACAGCTACCCCCTACCCAGGATCGACCAGCTGGTGGACGCAACCTCAGGCCATGAGCTCTTCACCTTCATGGATGCCTTTTCTGGTTACAATCAGATATGCATGGCGCCCGAGGATGAAAAGAAGACTGCCTTCATTACTGACCGAGGTCTTTATTACTATAGGGTCATGCCTTTTGGACTCAAGAACGCAGTGGCAACATACCAGTGTTTGGTTAATAAGGTCTTCAAAGAGCAGATCGGCCGTAACATGGAGGTGTACGTAGATGATATGCTTGTCAAAAGTCGGACTTCAATAGAACACCTGGCCGACCTTGAAGAGACCTTCGGTGCAGCCAGAAAGCACAAGATGAAGCTGAACCCAACCAAATGTGCCTTTGGTGTAACCTCCAAAAAATTTTTCGGGTTCAGATGAGTCGAGAATGCTGAATCCGAGGCAGAACCCACGCAGAATAACCCAGCCATTGAGAAATGAACCATCTCCTAAAGATGATCAAAGGAAGTTCAACGCCTGTCGGCGATACAGAGCGTCCACTAAAATCCTTCACACCAACGGCACGGCCACTAGACCAATGCAGCTGTTATACTTCGTTAGCCGTTCATTTGAGGTCTCACATGTGACCGAATCCAGTACAGATTCACTACCGACTTCTAGCTCTGTCAGGTTACGATCGCCAACTATCGGCCAATCTCGAAGCAGCTTAAACTACAACATCCTAATCAGACTCGGACACACCCTCAACCTAGCTCGGCCAAGCCCGAACCTCTACGAGAAAATCTATCCACTATACTCACTAGCAGAGTCTTCCACCGATGGCTCTACGGCATAATCCTTCACAGACCACGCCGAAAGAAGCAAAGAGACGCACAAGCGATCGAGTTCTACTATCTAAGCCGAGTTCGAAGGACGCGGATCAGGTCACTCTAGGTAAAAAACTGACTTACTATCCTAAGCTCAAGCTGATAAGAGACTCACCACCGCGCTACCCATTACTCTACTAGGAACTACCCATCACACATCTCCTCTAACGGACCAACCAATAATAAGTTCATACACAATCGAACACCCATCGAAGTACTTTACGCCTCCGGAAGACACAAAATGGACAATCGAGCACCACCAGAGTTCGACATCAACTACCGACCCAGTCGTGATCACAAAGCCCAATACATGAATTTTGGTGCTAGAATGCACCCATTTCACTTGAAGCCAGATCACGCGCGAGTTTATCGATCGACTAAACTGGTCACCTAGAGATGAGCCTCAGACAATCATATGCAACGAAGCCACCCTACAGCAACTGTCACACAGCGTTCGACTCTAGCACCACGAAGAGATAGCCGCGACCTCCTTGAAGGTTCCTGGTACTACGTGCCAACATGATGTTACGTCACGCTCAATCACATATCCACCAGGAAGCTACGAGCGGCGCTGAACTATGCTCGACTTTACACCGAATCTTTTATAGAACATCGTTCCTGCTACGGCGAGTATCACCGGCATCTCCAGTTTCACAGTCAATACACACAACTCGCGAGTCCTATGATGTAATTTTATAATCGCTGATTCGCTAGAAAAGATAGTAAGAATAAAAATAGATCAACCTTCCAAGTCTAAGCCTTGCATACCTCCCAGAACGTGCTATGGTACACAAGTCAGACTAAATTTGAATCCGAAAGACAGCCAGAATGCATCCCTCAGAGCAAAAGCGCAGCAACATATCTTATCCCACACATTACGGAAATTTCCTCAGCACTCAGCCACATTCTCGCCAGATTGAAAAAGATCTTCAAGACGCATCAATAGCGACTTCGCACTACACATCGCCGACTGCTCAAACATAGCAAGTATAATACAGGCGGCCGCATTTATTTTAACGATCTCAAACCATGCCCGCAACAGATATCGCAGCAGATCTCGATCGATCACATCATGACACTATCCTACAGCAGGCGGAGATCCTACCGACTGGCACGCACATCTGATTATGTTATATATCATCTCCATCTGATAGTCAACAAACGATAGTCCACAGACCATATTCACATATAAGCTACAAAATCAAAAACTAACATTAAAAAAAGTAAAACCCAACATCAGATTAACAAGAGAGCTCGAGCATAAGCTTACTACATACAGGGCTGCCTCTCGGTAATTATATCTATATGACAAGTAGTAAGAAGATATATCTCTTCTAGAGCGGATACTCAATACACATCCGACCCTTTCATGCCGAATCATGCAGCAACCGGTAATTCAGAGCATAGCGCAAGAGAACCAGCACTTTCCAAACAAGTCCTCATCCAACTACTCCCGGCAAAGCGCACATTCATACGACCTATTCAGATTTATGAATAAGTAGATCGGTCGACGATCTGAACGAGCAGTAAGCAACGCCAAGCATGCAAGGACACGTCGGATCCGAATATCATCACTCCTGCTTCACACTTTTCGAGACACATCTACATAATAGATAATTACACAATGAACGTGAAAGACTCTTACCTAGATATAACTTACATTCTCTAATATAAAATTACGCATAATCAAAACCCATCGAACAAAATGAAACTACAAATAACTACTGATTATCAACAATACAAACATCTGACATAGTTATACTTAGAAGATTATCTGCCACGACTAAAGATTAAAAAAATTATTGAATATAATTTAGGGACTTTAATTGATTGCTAAACTGTAATATAGATCATTACATTTGGCGTAACACTCACCCTGCTGTGCGCAGGAAGAATGGATATAACTTGGCTCTGTCCACAACGGCATCTCTGGGCCCGAAAGTCATAGTCGGCAATCGATTACTTCACCAATGGTCGAAGCCGAACCACTCACGAAATTATCGAGAAAGGTGCAAGACTTCTCGAAAGTCACTAGTCGCAGTTTGCCCTGCCCGAATCCTAATAACCGATAATGAGCGACATAGTCGGACAGAGTCGCTGATTCTGCGAAGGACTAAATCATCCTTTCAAACCGCTTCACATCGGTGCTCAAAACCCGCAGGCTAATGGAAAACTGAGATAAACCAACTGATTCTGCTCAAAAATCAAAAGCGAGACTCGATCGGACAAAAAGGGTTGGGTGGACGAACCTACCATGTCCTGTGGGACATACAGAACCACACTCAAGAAAGTGCGACCAGGAACAACATCCTTCGGCCCTTGGCCTTCGGGTACTGAGCAAGTATCCGTCCGAGCCTTAAGGTCCTGTCATGCAACCGATTATGGCTTCCAACGAGCGTCACAACCTCTAGACTTTAGAAGTCAACCTAATCTCCCTCCCCTGAATGAAAAAAAAGAAAAAAAAAGGGACGGAAGTTATTTTTCCCCCCCACCCCCCCGCGTCCCGATATGGCTAGCCTACAAAATAAGGTGGCTCGGTACGTACAACTGCAGGGTTATAAATAGATGTTCAGCCAGCGGAAACCTTAAGTTTGCTTCGGTGAGCCACTGTCGACTCAAGACTCATAAATAAGGAGCCGCCCCTAAAGCTTGAGAAGGTCCGTATGAGGTGACGGAGGTCACCGAATCCGAAAACTATCATCTGAGGATTTTGGAGGGGTAGTATTATTTCGACCATGGATCAAAAATCTTAGATGTATTATCAATAGACGTCCTTTTAAAAACTTCTTTGCACTACATATGATCTGGCACGAGGATTACGTGATGAAAGGAAAAGAAATACAAAATAGCCCGTTAGAATAGAGGAGAACCTCATCCTACGTGAGCAGGTCAAAGATCTCTAAAAATCGACTCAGGAGACTAAGGTCTCCCCGGATTATACATGGACCGTAGAAAAAAGCCTTCCCAAAATTGAAGGCCTCGTTCACCTTAGCGAGACGGAGGAGAGGACACGGTCCGAATATGCCCCCATAGCCGTTAGGAACAGGAGGAGGACCTCGTCCTAATGCGAGCAAAATCGAGGCCTCGTTCACAAAGGATGAGATGGGAGGAAAGCGCGGACGCAGTCCGCATGTGCCCCTAAGCCCGTTAGGAACGAGAGCAGAACCTTTCCGACGCGAGCAAAATCGAAGGCCTCGTTCACAAAGGATGAGACGGAGGAAGGCGCGGACGATGGTCCGCATATGCCCATAGTCCGTTAGGGAAGAAGGAGAACCTCGTCCTAACGCAAGCAAACGAAGGCCCTCGTTCAACAAAGGACGAGACAGAGTGAGAGCGCGGACGACGGTCCGTATGTGCCCCCATAGCTCGTTAGGAACAGGAGGAGAACCGTCCTAATGCAAGCAAAGTCGAAGTCCGTCACAAAGACGAGATGGGAGGAGATGGACGACGGTCGAATATGCCCCACAGTCCGTAGAAATAGGAGGAGAACCCGTCCTAATCGAGCAAAGTCGAAGGCCTCGTTCACAAAGGACAGACGAAGGAGATGGACGACGGTCCGAATTGTGCCCCCACACCTCCGTATAGAATAGGAGGAGAACCTCGTCCTAATGCGAGCAAGTCGAAGGCCTCGTTCACAAAGGACGAGACGGAGGAGATGGATGATGGTCCGAATGTGCCCCACAGCCCGTTAGAAATAGGAGGAGAACCTCGTCTCACGCGAGCAAAGTCGAATAGGACAGGAGGAGAACTCGTCCTAACGCGAGCGCCGCATCAACTCGGCTAAAGGAATAAGATCTTCCCCGAGCGACGGGCCACCTCAGCTGGAGAGCTTCAATTCTACGTTCAGCAGAGATAAGATCGGAGATAACTCGTCTAGATGGATCTCCCACCGAGCTTCAACTGCATTCAGCATGGGTCTCAGAGAAGACTCGCAGTCCGCCTTTTTGGACTTCCTTCTCTCGATTTCGAACTCGGAAGTGGAGGCTAGTGTTGGGAATTAACCCGCTCCCACCGAAATCTAGTTCGATGCTTCAGCCTATCATGCAGCTAAACGCAGAAGAGCTTAGCAATGGCCTCAGCCCGAACCTACCAGGCGAACGACTTCTAACGGAAGCCGACCTTTCCTGCGGACTCCTCCAGCGGACGAGCTTCTAACGAACCGACCCCTTCGACTTCTCACAGACGAGCTCTACTAAACGTTAACGATAAAACAATCGATATTATCAAGTCAATAACAATCGGCATTTATCAAATCAATAACGATCGGCATTGATCAGGACGGTTACGATAGTCATTAATCAAGACAGTTACAACAAGCTCCCTCTATAAAAAGAACCCTCCAGATATGTTTATGCCAGGTTCTGAAAATCCTTCTCTTCTCCTTAAAACTCTATTGAACTCTACACTGAGCACTCCATCCCTGTTGGCGCTGACTTGATCATTGGAGGGTCCTATCGGAGCCATCCCCCATCAGCTTCGGATGAGACTTTATTTTGTAGATCCCCGATGGCGATCTCATCGGCCTCCATTCCAATGGACTCCGGCGATGGTCAGATTTAGCGTCAACACATCCAAATATGGTAACATAAAGAGTTGAGAAGATCAAATAAGTTGCATCATGGATAAGTGCAAAATTTGTTGTGGAAACTAAGGAGGAGCCATATAACCTGGTCTAAGTAAAGAAGAGTGCCAGAATAAGATAAACACAGACATCAAAGGTTCAGCGCTCAGATAGAAGCATATGATGACAACCCAAAGTTTTGTCTGGTACCAGTTGGACCTTCTGGTGGTCAGAAACAAGTAATATTAAGTATAGCAGATAAAGAAGCCCAAAGCAGTTTGTTTGAGACCAGAAATGCAGGTGAGTAATTAAAAATTAGAACTGGTATCTATTCTATTCCCCAATGCAATACCATGATACTGTCTGATCACTAAAGTAGTCGAAACATGCAGCCTGGAGATAAAGCTAAAATAAAAGATATTGCATGAATATAGGATCAGCTTGAGAAGAAACCACTTGATTTGCGCAAGATCATTATGACATCAGATTTGACACCATTTGCGAAGCAAAATCTGGGCCATAAGCTCCTGTGGCAAGAGTAATAGATGACGTAATAGAAGGTAATACACGGGAAAAGAGCTGTACAGTAGAGAATGAAAATGGCCGAGCACCGCTATATAGAAAAGAAGCCATATCAACCCATCCAAGAACCAAGCATTAGTAGGTCTCAAAAAGTGTATGACATAAGAATAAGCAAGTACCACATAAAACCAAAGTACGTAATATAGCCCAAGAATAAAAATGAGAACTATAGTCCCATTCTCATGCCAGATAGAAAAGTCTCAAGTTCAGCTGAAAGAGACCCCAAGATGTTACGAGTATATAGCTCAAGCGAAGCATTAAAATAACCCCTATTGATTATAGTAAGATCCATTGGATTAATAGTAACAGAACAGTGGTAGTGCAATACTTCATAGATAATTAAGATGGAAACTTTACGAATATATAATGAGCAGAGCATATTGCATTGTGTAGAGGTTAATACAAGGCTCCAGAATCATATAATACATATATTCCCTGCAAAGCAACAATCATGTTGTCCAGCTGAAGCAGAACAATTTTAGATAACTTATTGAAATTAAAAGTAGAAGTAAGCATCAGAATCATGCAATTCATGGCATCAAGTCAGTTTGAGCTACGGAGATATCTCACTTCCCAGTAGTCAACCTGTAAAATACCAAAGAGATGTGAAGGGTAAGGGTAGAAATCAAAGTCTCCCTCCACAGCTAATTGTATCATGCAATCAACAGCTTGATTACCTTCACACTTTATATGACAAACCTTGCAATTAGAAATACTCTTCAACCATTACCATAGTTCCTTTAGGATGGAGCATTGCTTGGGTTGCCTCATGTACTTTGAATTAATCCAGTTTATGATAGTTTTAGAGTCTCCTTGAAGATGTAGATTATAAGCCTGCAGCTCAAAACAAGCAACGTAGATCCCAAGCCATGCTACAATTAATTCAACATATAGCACTAAGATCAGAGGTAATAGTTTGCCACCCACCCCAAGCAAAGAGCTAGAACAATCTCAAATGACAAAACCAGCTGTTCCTTTAGATTTGTCTATAGAAGCATCAAAATTTATCATGATATCTCCAATGGAAGAAGGTTGCCAAGAGGCCAGAGAAGAGTATGATGAGGGTGGCCACTCCAGTATTAGGATGGAGATTCGTTAAATGTCCTTTAGTTTAACAACTTAGCATCTGAAATAACTTTCTCTTAATCTCCACCGATATAATCAACTAACTCTAGCAAAGATGAAGGGATGAGGCTGAGTTCACTAATATATTGCATTGTCTCCAAGCAATGGAAATCATAGGAGTATGAAATAATGATATGCTGAGCATCTTTGATTACATCATTGCGTAAATCAGAACAAGCTTGACCTAAAGGTAGAATTCCCCTATGACAAAGAAGTTGCTTACAAAGTAGGCGATCCCATATCAACCTCCACCAGAAATACTTAACTCTCATTGGTACTTCAAGATTCCATATCCAGTGATAATTGATAGAAGTATTTATTGGTTCCATAGAGTTCTGAAGTAGGTACATATTTGCTAAAAAAATTTGATTGCATCCGTAAGATCCTCAGCACAGCTAATCAGCCAAACTTCCTTTAGTCAAAGAAATGAAAGTGTTGTTGGTCATCATTTCAATTGAGAATAAAGTAGAAAGCCTCAGAGCATCCTATTTCCTGTCATAAGTTATCAAAGTTTCAACTTGTAAGGGACTATTGATTTGATTACCATTGATAAAAGTAGGCCACTTGTTTATAGGAACTTTAGATATCCAAGAATCATTGAAAACATTAATAGAGTTTCCATTGCCTATGGACTAGATACAGTATGGTTGAACAAGTGGGCCAAATTTGTAAATTTGAGCCTATATAGCCGAGCAATTTCTTGGCTTATGATAGTCGTTCCAACTATCTTTGAAATCATATTTACCTTTAACAGTTTGGGCCCATAGAGAGTTTCAATTAAAAATGAGCTGGATTGTAAGTTTGCAAAGAAAAGCTTTTCTTCTGGTCGTAAGATCCATCAAACCAAGACCCCCACATGATTTAGGCTGATAGATAGATGACCAAACAATTGGATGAAAAGCTAATTTGTTTGGTACATGACCCCATAAGAAAGCTCTAATTCTTTTTTATATTTTGGATAAAAAGGTGATAGACAGAAGATAATAAGTAAAGAGGGATTGAAGAGAACAAATTAAATAAGAATTGCTCTACCAGCTAAGGCAAGGGTTTTTCATTTCCACGTGGCAATCCTTGAGAGCATTTTTTCCTCAATAAAATTAAAATCAGATACATAAAGTTTACCTCTAAAGGATAGCACTCCTAGGTATTTGAAAATGCTTCTTTTCTCATTCATATGGAGTACAGTCTGAATTCATCTCTTCACCATCAAATAGTATTTGCGCTAAAAATGATATATAATTTATGAACATTAATACTCTGTCCTAAGAGGGAACAATAGGTATAGAAAGTAAACATGTCGCCCTATTTATAAGCAAACATAGCAGTTGCATCAATGAAACTCTGTTTTAGGTAATAAGCACGGAAGTTGCATCAATCCCTCTTGCTGCATAGCAAAAGAATTTTTGATGTGCTGACAATGGAAGCTCTATGACATTACTCAGGGAACTAATCCACAATAATGTCCGTACCATGTTTAGGACGAAGTGGTTGCAAGGAGGCACACCATGCACTGAACCCGTATTCAACGGACCAATGCGCTCATCGTCAACACCTACTTCCTGGGCCGTGTCAGCACAAAGACCTGCCATTCTCGTTTTCATCAGTCATAACGCTAATAAAGCCGAAAGGCATCTGACTCGAAACAGCACGACATTTTGCAAGGGAAAACCACGTGCAGTAGACATGCTCGATAAAATGCCGCAAACATTTCGTGTCATGCCACAGGCCCAACACGAAAGGTTTTATTTTCTTAACTGCTCAATCTGAAAACTCTAATTTTGCACCATCTTTGGCATCGCATTGTAGACAATTCATCTAGCAAGATCCTCCATCGATGCCTAGGATGGGAAATTCAGTGTATCAATTCACTGCCATATGGACATGGCTGGTCCGGTAGAAAACCAAAACAAAGCGCACTCCCAGGCGGCAAATTATATCCGACGTTGTGCGCGCTAGCATGGTCATGCACATCGCGATCAGCTCGCGTCCATGCTTCGGGTTCCCGGCAATACTATGATAAAACGTGTCATAACATGATTGGAAGCCGTCCCGCGACCGTTGCACGCTGCATCGCGTTCCAGGAAAAAGTATTCGGCCGCCGAAGTCCGGTTCCTTGATGGATGAATATGTTTACCTATGTGCTCACGTTTTTCTAGATGGATAGGTTATTTTTTTTATAATAATTTTTATTTATAAATAAAAAAATATTTATTTTATTTTATTTTAAATATATTTCTAATTCTATAATAATAATAATATAATAACACATAATACTATCTTATATATAATACAATATAATATAATTATCAGATAATAATATTTTATTATAATAATATAATATTACATATAATATTTTATTTTATCATTATAATATAATAAAATATTATTTAATATTTACTAATGTTATATATTATATTATAATATATATTATTATATTTTATTATTTTATATGTTAATATATTATTTATATATATAATATATATTATCTATATTTATGACTATATATTATATAATATTATGTATTATAATATATAAAATATAATATAATATATAATTATATTTATATAATAAAATATTATAAAAATAATAAATCTTAGTAATTTATCCAGCATATTAGTAATGTAAAAGAATCTGAATAACAGATTTTCAAATTTTTTTAATATATAAAAATATAAATAAATTAATTTTTTATTCATATATTATCTGAAAGATTTTATTAAAAAACATTTTAGGATAAATTTTTTACTCACGAAAGAATGGTTCCCAAAGTCATCCATATACCGGCGGATCCCAATGGCCGGTCGTACAGGTCATACCTACTTAACTTCTGGCCCACGTTTTGAACGATACGGCATCGCTTTCGAGATCCAACTGTCACCAGTGAAGCTCCATTTCCTTTATTCCTTTATTACTTTATTATCAGCTTATTATTCTGTTTGCGTCTCGAAATTTTTCAAAAAGTCCGAACTCGCCCGGGCGTCCAAGAAAAGAACCTTATTAAACCTCTTCCCCTTCGAGGGTTTTAGGCTCTAATCCCCAGCGCTCGGGTTTCGAAACACTCCAGGGGGAGAAGCTTTGGGCATGGAGTCCAAGTCCACGGGGCGCTTCGCGTTGGGGAGGCAGTCCTCGCTCGCGCCGGAACGCGACGGGGAGCCGGAGGTCCGCCGGCCGGCGGGCGTCGACGGGCTGGATGTCCCGGAGGAGATGGAATCCGGCATCCACCTCATGTACCTCGCCAACGAGGGCGACGTGGCCGGGATCCGGGAACTCCTGGCGTCCGGGGTCGACGTGAACTTTAGGGACATCGATAGGCGGACGGCCCTCCACGTCGCCGCGTGCCAGGGGCTCCCCAACGTTGTTCAATTGCTGCTCGAGAGCGGCGCTGAGGTGGATCCGGAAGATCAGTGGGGCAGTACGGTATTCGTGCTTCATTTCATTCTTTAATTATTGCTGTTTCTTTGTCGTTGGAAAAGTTAAATTTTTTGGGCTAAGGTTTCGGTTTTTTTTCCACCCCCAATGAGTGAGCTGGGTCTTAGATTGTCTTCTTTGTGGCCTTTAAATCTCATTCTTTTTAGAGGATCGGAAAAATCACTTTCTTTCAAGAAGTGCATTTAAGAAAGAACGATATTGATGGTTTTGAATTCCGTTTCTGGGTCTTGATTTGCGATAAGAATATTATAAAAAACAGGTTTCTTTTGAGTGCCGAAAAATGATTTCTCAGTCGTCATCAAAGCGGTCACAATCATGGTTTAGAGATCCGTCTGAAAAAATATATTTGATGATAGCCATCTTAGCGGTTCAATCTGTCTATCTGAAACGGGATGTGAAATGGGTATGATACAATTGTGATTTACTTCATGTGTTTTAAAACGAAATCATAATTGATTCTTCTGGTTATTGTATAGGGTAGATTTTAGTTTTTTTCCCTCTTCCTAGTTTTATATAAATTGCATGATGAGTTGTGAGAGTGCCGGGTTGTAGGTGTTTTTCTTTTTCTCCTTTCCCTTGTCTTTGCAGCACATAAACTGACACAAACTGTTTTCTTCTGATAAGTGCAACACACAGGGATTAAACTCGGGCAGATTTTTATAACTATTGTTTCATCAACAGCCACTTGCAGATGCAATACACTACAACAATCATGAAGTGATCAAGCTATTGGAGAAGCATGGTGCTAAGCTTCTGGTGTGTGTTTCCAGCTTTGTCAATTTGTTTGGCTTGGATGAGATGGTTGGGCAATTGGACATTTTTTGTTTTTCATGATGAACTATTATGCGTATATATTTTTTTCTTGTTTTAAACTTGTATAGATTGCTCCAATGCATGTTAAGAATTCCCGTGAAGTTCCAGAATATGAGATAGACCCAAGTGAACTTGATTTCACAAACAGTGTCAAAATAACTAAGGTAAACTTTCCTTGCTTTTTCCATGACTACCTTTTTGTCGTGATCTTGTTTTATTTTATTTTATTTAAAGTATTTTGTCTTTGTTTTTCTGGTAATGTTTCAATCAATGGTTGAACTAGATTAGCAGTAAATTTTCTTTCTTTGTTTTTTTTTTGTTGGTGGAATGAAGTAGACATTGCTATTGTATAAAATTAACAGTTATTTTTTTTGACCCCTAGCTTGTGTTCTTTTTTGCAACTTTATGTTGGAATTCAATTTTGCCTTCTAGCATGTTCTTTCTCATTGTGCAATCACTCATGTGTATATGTTTGTATCTTAAGTGCATATCTTCCCAGGTATTTGAACCAAGCAATTTTAAATTTCCACATTGGTTCAAGATCCTAATATGGACTACTAAGATACACACACACACACACACACACACAAGTCAATCAGTTATTCTTCTAAAAATAAACAATATAAGTGGGAAAAAATGAAAAGACATATAGGATAGCAGTGTCATATTATTTCATAATAAGGCTGTTAGAAAGATATCATTTGTATCAAAATCTACTTTTCCGAAATTCTAGTGAAATCAATGGTTCCATTTTGGTTGAGATCATGGTTTATACCGGTATTAGATCTCCCTTGATATGAATATATTAAAAATTGGCCTCTATTATCTTAGAAGATGTAAGCTGACAAGCCCTGAGATATTAGTTGATATGATATCAATAAATTGACTAACATTGTCCTATCAACTTTTACTTCCTTAAAATGGAGATTTTAATTAATAAAGCCCAAAATCAATGTCTTAAAATAATTGCTACATATTTATCATTTCAACCAAGATTTTGGTTTCACAGTCCTAAAATATTGGCTAAGATCTTGGAAAAATAATCTTGGATCTTTCCAAATTTCTCCACTTTGCATCTCGGCCGATGTAAACCAAGATCTCAGCATCATCTTGGTCTTGGTTGGTGAAAATTAAGGTAGTGGTAGAAAGTAGCCTTTTTTCCCCCACATATATTAGGTCCCATCATTAAGACAATAACTTCAGCATAATGTAGGGGACATTGAGAAATTGAATATTTTAGAAATTATCTGAGCTTTCATATAAGGCATGTTTTTAACTTTCAGTTATAGTTATGAGTTCAGTTATAACACAACTTTATCTTGCCTTTCTTGAATCAAAAGAAATATTTTACTATTCAACTTAAGTAGGTATCTGTACAGGGCACATCATGTCTATTGTTTTTTGTATTTGCCTCTAGTGACTAGTAATCTTCAGTTATTTGAACCAATTTTGTCATCAAATTTTGTTTTCCTTGTAATAGACTACTTCAATTGAAACCTTTAGTGTTGTAGAGAAGTTAGATGTGTGATATACTTGATTTATATGCCGAAAAAATTCTACATTAATAAATTGAGATATGAAGGGCCATTGCTTGGTGCAGTGGTAAAAGGCTTAGGCTGACAAGTGCAATCGTGTGGCTTCAAGTCCTAGGGTAGTGACTTTATGCAAAAATTGCCAAAGGTTAGGTCTGTCCCAGTCCACCCCTTTGGACCTAGATTGCCGGGACTATAATTGGGTTATGCCAATAAATTGAGGAGACATGAGTAGCCCATCCTTTGAGGCTATATGGAGAAAAAATATCAAAGGTTAGGTTTGAATTTAGAAAATGAGCAGCTGCATGTTACATGTACCCAATAACATACTGGGAATGAGCTCAATCCTGGTTTTTAGTGGATTGTCAATAGCAAAATGCACAATTTGGCTTCAAAAAACACCACGACCTCATGAATTGCATGAAATGGTCCAGATTGAATCCAATCTAGTGTATGCACAATGGCCTTTGAATTTTGTATTGACTGATACAAAGCCAAAACAGGGTGGGTTGGGTAGGTTAGGATAGTAATTTGTTATTCAGTACTCTCAAGTCTCAACTCTTCTCACTTTTCTAAATCAGCCATTCCTATTTCATCCGGTCACCCTCTTTCTAATGTTGTTATTTAGGGGTAATGGATCAGGTCAAGCCCATATTTGACATTACCTAGAACAAAATCTTGGTTTTGAAAAACCAAAATTGCTTTGGGTTAGTGACTGAGATCGAGATGAATTGAGATCTTGGTTTATCTAGAGCATGGACTCAAGTCCTGGCAGGAAATCCCGCAGACACTGGGACGAGGTGTTGTTTTGAGTGTCGGGATAGAACTGACCTACCATTGTCCCAGCATCCCAATTGACACGTCTTGGGACATCCCCTTTCCCAAGTGCCTGGATGGGGTATGATTGCGGTGCGTTCCCTCCTGTGGGAAAATTGTAACAGCGCCATTCTATGGGATTTAAAACCTTGATCTTGACTGATATGGAAATTTGGAAACTTTTGAAAAAGACAAGATTTTCTGATTTCTCTGCTAACATTTTAAGACTTTGTTATCAAAATCTTGGCTGATATAGCGACATCAACAACCATATTGAACCATTGATTTTGAAATCAATAGTAACTATGTTGAAGCATTGATTTTGAAATTAATTTGTGAAAAAAAAAACATGTTTAAGAGGTAAAAGGGTGACTGAAAGATATTGGCTGATATATTTATGTTAATATCAGTTGAGATCTTGAAATTTATCAGTTTATATTGGCCGAGTTGATGCAGGCTGTGATTTCTTAGATATTGTATCAGGGCATGCCGGTACCGATACTAACCAAGATCTTGGCTGAGATGAAAACCGTGAGTGCAATCCAAATCAGTTCATGCATAGGATTTGACTGAATCTAATTTTTGGAGCTAGGACAGAGCTTTCAAATTGTTTTAAGGATTTGGCAGGTGAATTCTCTTCTACATAAAACTGGTGCTGGTACCTGATCTGGCTCTAGGATATATAGATCCAAATTGTGATCTAAGTGATATCCAAATTGGGTTGCTCTAATAAGTAATAATATGGTGAATTGAACGTCATATAGCCTCTAATAACTAATAACTTGATATCTAATAACTATAACTTGATATCATCTTATTAGTTTCCTGAGATCTGTTGTTTGTACAATTTAGAGAAATGCTTTAGTGGCATAATCTTGTGACTACCTAAAGAATCTCGTTATAAAAAAATTAATGGCTGATGTTGATTTCTCCTATTGCTACTTGATCTGTCTGCCAATATTTTTTTTCAGTTGAAAACAGGACAATTGGGGGGCTACACTTCATTTTTGTAACTTTTCTGTGAGATTTCTGTGTTTTGCTAGCAATACTGAATTGCAAAATTTGTTTATTGAGCTTATGTTTCCTTCAATTTTAGATTAAAACTCTCGTTGTTGCATTATATATTCTCTTTTATTTTGTTGGTTTAAAAGGATGTGATATTTGTGCAATTTTACTTTCTTAACCCTGTGCTCAGGGATTTCCTAATTTACCATAAAAAAGAGATTTTTTTTGCTACAAAATAACGATGATGCTGCCAATATCTGAGGCCCTGTATCCTAGTAACTGAACTGTTTGCGATAACAATTGTTGAAATGCTGATGTTGGATGTTTCTTTATCATATGAATTTGGTTGTTCCTTCATGCTAAGAACTCTTTTTTTTTTTTTAGGGAACATTTCGTGTAGCAACATGGCGTGGAATTCAAGTCGCAGTTAAAAGGCTTGGTGAAGATGTAATTACTGATGAGGATAAAGTGTGGGTTGGTCCGACACTGTCTACACATTTTGATGCTTGCTTCTCATAAATATATGTACTTGTCCATCTATTTTACTTTTTCTTCCTTACCATTCCCATCTGTCATCGTTAACCTCGCTATGTGTTTTGCAGAACGGCATTTAGGGATGAGCTTGCGTTGCTTCAGCAAATACGGCATCCAAATGTAGTCCAGTTTCTGGGTGCTGTCACTCAAAGTAGTCCTATGATGATAGTCACAGAATATTTGCCAAAGGTGGTTGCTAATCTGAGTGTCATTCTGCTTGGATAATGAATAATACTCATCTTTGTCCTTGTTAAACTCAAGTAGCTTAAAATATTTTCCTGCTTTATGAAGCTTTTTTCTGTATAATTATCAGTGTCTGCTTATTTAGCAGTCTACCTATGACTTTTAAAATTTTATTAAAAGTACCAATTTTTAGTCTGATTGAAGATGTTATAGTAATACTACCCTTTGCTTTCGTGTGAAGGGTATGAATTATAACTTTGTGCCATATCAGGCAATCAGCATTGCATCCCTTGTATATATTCCTTAGTTGGGGTTATTAGAGGGGATGTTCTTTTGTTCGTACTGGAAACAAATATTAAGGTACTCATCTATTGCATTCTTCATCTTAGAATATTGTCACCTTGTCGGTATGCTTATATTTATGCACATAAGTTGGGCGTGTATAAATTTTTCTGCTAGAAGCATTGTTGTGGCAATTAGATCTATGATGTTGTTCTAGTAATGATTTATGAGTTGAGAGTACTGCATTGGAGGGGTCTATAAATTACTTTAGCTAAAAAGATTACATGGAATGCGTTATGAGGGGGATTACAAATGTTACCTTGTTAAAATGGATTCCAAGCGGTACATCTGAGTTCACTTACATTTTCTTGGACCTGTAATCTAGATACATGGGCAGATTGAAAATGACTGTTGCAATTTGTGACTGGGGCGACTGCTGTGAAGTTATACTTCATGGGCATTGTGCATCATTTCCATACTGCTTCAGTGTCATTTTGCTTCTTTCAGTGTCCATCTTAATTTGCTCCTGCTGCTTCTCATGACAGCTAGATATATGTTGTCTAGATATATGTTGTCTATCTATCATCTCCAAACTTCGATTGCTTCATGTGTTATTAGGGTCATAACCCCTCCTGATGGCTTTGTATCATCGAACATCCAGCTGGTGCAAATTGCAACTTAGCATGTATGTTGACTTTAACCACTTAGATCTTGGCAGCTATACGACATCCTTCACCTTCCTTTTTCCTTTCAAGGGATCTACACTGAGTTGTGATTGATTCTGGTTGCAAACTCTAGGTGAGCATATCTACCTAGAATCTGCAGGGAGGTATTGGATATTCTTTTTATCGGCACATGCATTGCATATGCTTTTTTTATTATATAATTTATTTTATACATGTCATGTGTCCTTAGATATTGTATCCTAACCTCTTTGTGAGGTGACATGCTTATTGCACATTTTCTTTACATATATACAAGTGGCTGCAGGCACTAATGAGATGCTGCATCTACTCCAACATTTGCTCTTCAATTTTGAAGAACAATTTAACAGTTGATGGCATCCACAAAATTTGTATCAATGATGGGAAATTTCATTGATGAATTGCTTCTCTTTCTTTGCTTTCATATTTATTATATGGTTATCTATATTTTTGTTATATGCATTTATGAAGTTGAAAATACCTTATCTCTATAATATGGGTAACATATTTTGATATTTGGGTCTCTTTGGAATTCTTTACCAAATGCTTCATTTCTTTTCAAAGAAATGCAACTCCTTTATTTTTTTATTGTAGAAGTAATGGTTTTTGCCATATATGGTACATTATCACAATCACCTGTTTCCCTGAAATGGCTATAATGTTTGGGAAGGAGATTTTTTTTTGTTATCTATATTTTATGCGCATGACCCTGTGATGTTGTCATCTTGGTAGAATGAGTAATGCTTTCTGTTATCTATATTTCCCACTTTTTCCTTTTTTTATTCTGTGTGCATGTGCATGCGTGCATGTGTGTGCATGTTCGTGCATGTGCATGTGACCTTGTTGTTCCAATTCGGTGTAATCTAGGACTGGTTGGACATCAAAGGCAACTGAAAGATAGGAAAGGTTGGAAGGGACTGTGGAGAAATGATCATAGTGATTTAGTATTTGCGGCATTAATCATCACCGATAGATATAAAGGTTAGGGGCTGTTTTTTCCATAGAAAAATTTTAACACGCATCATTCATGTCAATAGCATGTAAAAGTGTGACAAATTTAAGGAAAAGGATAGGTAGGGCCTGCACAAGAATGGGATGGAATTTCATCAATGTGCTTGTATGCTTAAAATTTCTAATGTGTGTGCATAACTGTAATTCGATATCATATCCATTAACTAGTTTGGATTACTTTTTTACTCTAGTTAATGCTTTCTGCAATGCAGGGTGATCTTCGTGATTTTTTAAAACGAAAGGGAACTTTAAAGCCAGCACTGGCAGTTCGATTTGCACTTGATATTGCAAGGTTTTCTGAGTTTCTTTGCTTTTGTTTTTTGTTTTTCTCAATTAGATATGTAGAGAAGTATGTTCTAGAAAGTGCTCTTTAATTCCATGCCTCATATTAAATTTTCTTTTAACTCTTATCAAATTTCATTTACTCTTTAGCGTTTCAAGCTTGTTCTAATTTGTGTTTTAAATTGTGCTAGAGGAATGAATTACTTGCATGAGCATAAACCAGAAGCCATCATTCATCGCGATCTTGAGCCTTCGTAAGTGATTACGTGTATCTTTTTTTTTTCTCATGCCTCTTCATCCTATAAGAGCTGAATTTTTCTTTATATGCTTATTTCATGATCTAACTGAATAGTCTGAATCTGTTGGAATGTGATTTGCCTATTATAAGATAACAGAAATGTCTTGCGGGATGATTCCGGGCATTTGAAAGTTGCAGACTTTGGTGTCAGCAAGCTGCTAAAAGTGGCAAAAACTGTTAGAGAGGACAGACCATTGACATGGCAAGACACTGCATGTAAGCGTAGCTGATACATGTTCTAGCTTTATTTTTATTCTTTTCTACTTCAAATTTGCTCTTTGTTGCATTGTTATTAATTTGCACTATTTATGTTTGGAGCTTACAGTATGGATGGACAGAGTTTTGCATTTTACTAATCCTTCTTCTCCAACTTCGGGGATAAGCCTGGATATTTTGCAACATTCATAAATTAATCAGCCTTATCAGCTTTTATTTGTTCATCCTATGAAGTAATGTATTATGTAAAATGAAACAGAAGAATGGAAGAGAGAAATCTATGAACTGAAAGAGTAATTATTTGTACATGTACCTAGAAGATGTTAGTGCCATCTGTAGACTAATATTCATAATCTATGAGTATGAGTCACTATATGTTTAGTTGATGAGCAGAACTTCATGTGGAAAAGAAGACAAACATGAAAGATAAATGAATCTAGGAGTGTAAATCCCTAGGATGAATATTCTTTGGGAGATCGTGATAGCACATTATTTGAATCTTGATTCCAGAAAATTTTGCTTAATCAGGCAGTCGAGTTGTCTAACTTAAACTCATTCTGTGGGCTGCAGACTAGATTATTTAGGCAGAACAGCTTAGCTTTTTCTTGATGGTGATATTTGCAAGGAATGTTGTTGAAGCATACCTACATATATTTTTGGAGCAAGTTTCTGATTTGCTTTTCTAAATTTTCTACTAGATAAATAGTTGCATGAATTTCTTGTCATAGCTCTAACTGGGTTCACCAGTTGAATGCTGTTTAATTGCACTGTTTGTAATATTTTTCTAAATCTGTAGGCTTTATTTATCATTGCTCTTTTTTAATGAACAGGTAGGTATGTGGCTCCAGAGGTCTTTAGGAATGAAGAATACGATATGAAAGCGGATGTCTTTTCATTTTCTTTGATTCTACAAGAGGTAAAATCTTTCAAGGACTTGCAGTCTAGATACATATAAGCATGCTATTCTTAATACATGTTTCAAAAAATTTTCTGCTAACTAGCAGCAGCTCAGTGGGTTCATGGATTTTGCAAACTATCTTATCTATGAACTATTCCATCTCTTATGCTTGAACAGTAAGTGGGGGGTTGAAATTTGTATGAATTGAGATCAATGTTTGAAGTTCACGGTAGGGGGGAGGGATGGATCATGCACCATAACAGTAGTATGTACTGCAGTCTAACCCCATATCCACTCATGGTGCATCATGCATTATGTACGGTAGACACCTTGGTACGGGGCGCTATGTACTGCAGTATGGTCAGATTTTTTGAAACCTTGATTGTGATTAGTCTTGATAATCTGATTCCAATTTAATATATTGCTTGTTTGAACTATACTGATTTTGCTAACATGGCCAAGCTGCTTTGCCATCTTTTCTCTTGCTTATGGTATCATATGGAGTTTGATTAGATTGTGCTTCCTGCTTTTTTATACTAATCTATAATTGGTTCAGTTGAAACTTTATCTTTTATATAATCTACTACATAATCATTGTCAATTTGAAACCTTTGTGAACCATGGAATGAATTTCATGAAATTAGTGCTCCAATTGGAGTAGGTATTGTCCCTTTATTTTTTTCACTTTCTGCAGTTGCAGTTCTGACATGCTAGATGTTATGAAGCAAAACAATATATATTTTTCTGCAGAACAACGTAGTTCTTTATGTTGTTGTGGAGCAAGGACTAAAACCATCTAGGGTCTAATTTTTAGCGATCGTTCACTCTTTTCTATTATAAGCTTGTTTCTGTGCTTTTTATTCAAGTTATTTTGTGTGGAAATGTTGCAGCCATTCAATTTTTAAGTTCTGTTTTTCTTTGTTTTTGCTCTCATATGTGTGTGTGCATACAGGTTGGGTCAACCCCGCATGGTAATAGGCCCGACTGGGACCAGGAACATTAATGAGCCGGGTCAAGTATCTCCAAAAGCAGACACTTAATTTTGTGGTCCGTTCTGTGGATTGTGTGGAACTTAATCTGTCCAGGAATGGACCTGTCTTCTTGGGAAATGTGACATAACAGGCCTCTGGTTTTTTCATTCGACCTGAGCTGAAAACTGAACTTAGACCTGATTAGCGTATATGATTGCTTCCCAAAGTAATCCTAGGATGCAAAATACGTGCCCATGCATTAGGACTCACTATGAATTCATACCAAAACAGCCTTCCTTTTATCGAAGTCCACCTTATTTCCCATGCTGGTGTTAGCCATCCTTCATAGGCACCTTCATTTCCTCATCTTGGCAAATTCAAAATGTAAAAGATGGGAGGTGAAACCGTGGCTAGATATCAACGTAATTTCCATTAAGCCCAGCTGGGTTGACAATCAGAATATCAATTAAACTTCATTGCAAAGAATATCTGATCTTGCTTGGTTGCATCCTGGTCTCAGTCTTAGACTTGAAGCTGAAGCAATGTTCTTATAATCTTATACAGCTACTTGAGTACTGTTATTTGTCATGAATCCATTTTTTATGACTAACCTGTAAGCCTCCTTCCCATCTCTTGTTGTCATAGTGCATTGTTTTTGTCCCTTGTTTTTCAATTATGGTCAAGTTGAGGGTGGTTTCTGGTGTTGCAAAAATTGTCATTTTGTTTGCTTATTATGGCTGTATATTCTCTTCAGCTTGTCTCATTTGTCTTGTTTGTTTGATCTTTTATTTCTTTTATCCTATACAAAATCATCTTCATGCGCTGGAGATGCTTTGTTGATTTTTGACAGAATTTGCTATTTTTGAACAAATTAATTTTAGATATTACGTACTTGAGAAGGGCAAGTTTTTATGAACCAAACTCGACTAATTTGTGCTACAAGTAATTATATCGTTCAGCATGTCAGAATGCAGATTCATATAAGTCGCTCTGCTATTGTACTTGCCATATTGCACACTACTTACTAATATAGGTGGCTAGAAAATTGTCACTTTCTCTTTTAATTAGTGGTTGATGTAAGTGAATATGGTTGGAATATAATGTTTCATTTGAACAAACTTGTGGTTTTGAATTTGTTTTATATGATGATCAATGCTAAATTATAAATAATCTCATGTTCCATTTAAGGGGGCTTAAACCTGGTTGGTTCTTTTAAGATGACCCCTTGCTTGAGTATGTGCCCACCTGTCCAGGACATGCCAGACTTGGCTCCACACTCTGCTGATTTGAGCCTGACTATTTCGAAAGGGTGAGACTTTTGGGGCTGCCAGAGGCATGCTACTTGGCTTGTGCATGGGGCTGGTTGAGACCACACCTTTTGGGAGGCGTGGTCTCCCAACTAGTGTGAGGCAGTGGTGGGGTGTGGTGGAGAGTAGAACAAGAGGCAAGGATCAGAGGATAGGAGAGAAGGGCATGAAAGAAATGGGAAGGGGGGAATCTTAGTGGGTTAGGGTTCATTTTATGATTAATATATAGAAATATATATCGGTGTCCTTTGTAATAGGATTTGGGCCTCCATCAGGGCTTCATCAAGCCAAGGGCAGCCTAACTCAATTCCGAAACTACTTTGGCCCAAAAATTCTAGTTGCTTAAAAAGTAGTTTTACATTTGCATGCTTGAAATGTCAGATTCTCATTCATGAATTTATTGCTGCTGCTTATTATGTTGTCAATACATTATCTGCATATTTGCATGCCTGAGAAGAAGAATGTCAGGATTAGCTTTTTTCTAATATTTCAAACACTTTTTATTGATATTAACAGATGATTGATGGGTGCTCTCCATTTTCTCATATACAAGACAATGAAGTTCCAAAGGCATATGCCTCTAAAGAAAGACCATCTTTTAGAGCTTCACCCAAACTATATGCATGCGGGCTAAAAGAGTAAGTCTTTCACTGGTGTTAATGTCCTCCCATATGAGCAGATCTAACATGTTCAGTCATCTGACTCATCTCTCTTTGCCATGTTGGGTATTTAAATCATTCAGCATCCTCTAGTTTCTGCATCTTTCTTAAAAAATTGAACATCTTTCCCATTTTATGAAGGATATGGGGAAAATTGTTGTCTGTAATTGGAGTGTGGAGAAGATGTTTCTTATGTACTTGTATGACATTTCTTTTAAAATGTTTTAAACATTAATAAAAGTAAGGGCATCCAAATGCATGAGGCTCCCACCATTGTGGGGATTGGAGAGTGTCAGATTTACGCAGCCTTACCCTTGAACAAGGAGAGACTGTTTCAATGTTTTAAATCTGGGACATCCAAGTCAAAGTGGAGCAACCTTACCATTGCAACAAGGCTCTTCCTATCTTTTAAAATGTTATGCTGCATTATTGGAGTAGAATTAATAGCGGTTTCTCATGTTGTTGTAAAACTATGACACGTTCTTTTCATGGTTCATTTTTTATACTCAAATGTCTCCTATTCCTGCTTCTGCATCCATTCATTAAAATAGATTGCACACTAAAAAGTTCTTGAAGCTTTTTTTTTTTTTGAGTTCTTGTCACATATTGTAATAAAAAGATTGAATGCTTTTAAAAAAAGGATGCCAACTTTTGCAACTTTCATTTTTTGTTAGAAACTCTGAATCTTAGAGACCATATTGTATAGGTTAATTGAGCAATGCTGGAGTGAGAACCCTGCTGACAGACCGACATTCAGAGAGATAATTGTTCGCTTAACCATTATTCAGGCCCACATTGCTCATAAGAGGCGTTGGAAGGTATGTTTCTTAAACTCATACTCTGCCTGACACTTATTTTAGAATGAAGTTTCCACCTCACCTCCAAGTGGTTTTAAATGTATATATTTTCTTTTCAAACTTAAGCAAACTACTATTGGTCAGGAGGCATTGTATTAAACTGTGTAATGGATAATATGTTAACTGGAAAACTGTAAAGCAAGGAGGCACTAAAAGTTGATGGCTATTTTCCAGTTCTATGTTAAAATGCGAAATCGACAAATAAATTGTGTCGAACATCGAATCCTAGTTGATGGCTATTTTCCAGTTCTATGTCCAAATGCGAAATCAACAAATAAATTGTGTCAAACAATGAATCCTTCTCTTTCCAGATGTTTACTTAATCAGTAAAGGTATGATGGTTCTTATTACCCAAAAAACTAAAAAAAAAAAAGGTATGATAGTTCTTTACATCCATGCACCAATCCTATCCAAGTGCTATTGCCTGTGCACTTTTCTCAGGTGAGGTTCAATATTTTCAGGCCTTAAGTAATGAAGTTACTGCCCTACTTTGAACACCAATGGACCGTGTGTCATTATCTATACCTCTTAAATACTAAATAAACATGAATTAGAACTGGACAATTTTGCATGCAGCAGAAAATCATTCATTTTTGGAGCATGTTATGAAAAGGTAATGTTCATCAGGATGCATTTTATTTTAGTTTAAGTATTTAGATTGTGTAGATGATGATAAACATGCGGATTTTGTTTTGAAGCATTGCATAAGTTATGGCTTCCTAGCTTGTTCTTTGGTCTGTAAATGTTGAGCCAGAGATACACAAGGATCTGATCATTAGTGAAATCATTTCTGTTTTATTACTAGATTTGCAAGCAGCAACACCATCGCTTTAATAAAATCTATTTCTAACTCCTAAGATATCATGATATCATGTCTGGTTTTGACATACTGAATTGGTTAAATACAGCAAACTTGAAACGATACTGTACTTTGGTACTTTATCAAGTACCATATATCATTGTTTTCTATATCTTTGTGGAGGATATTACCAATTTTTTTGATTTTGATAGGAGAATATTTAGCAGAGCATTGCATTGATGTAGCTCTCTTATGAGTATTAATAAGACATTTTTTTGTTGGCCCACCAGTGAGAGCCCCTAATCACAGCCTTTATATTTCTGATGACATTTCTTGAACTGTAGTTGTGGCATTGCATAATTTATTGCAGTAAATTTTAACGTAAAACTCTGATGCTTTGTACTTAAATATATTTCTGTTCACCAGGTGAGACCTTTGAAATGTTTCCAGAACCTAGAGGCTGTGTTTAAGAAAGATCGCTCTAACCCGAGCAGCCGCTCCTCTCGCTCATCTCGTTCTTCTGATTTCGTGTAGAAGGAATGTTATATGGTCAATGTGAAAGTTGATAGTCCATATGCTTGCTTGATCTAAGTGATCCAATATAGGGCAGAGAAACATACAGTCTTAGCTTTTTAATAACCAATCATGTGCCATGATGGTATCCCTTGCTCAAGGTATGAGTGTTGATTCTAAGTGGATGGTTATATTTGATTAAGGTGGTTCACCTGTTCCTGTACCTTTATATTTGGTTTCCTTTAGTATAAGATGAAACGTCTATCTTGTTACAAAATGAACAATGAACAACCTGTGGCCCATTACTTTGTGTACAGAAACCTCATGATGTTTTGTGGTTCTGAAATGTGAAAATAGTCATGGTAGTGTCAGCCAAAAATGGCTCCATGGCT
Source organism: Cocos nucifera (assembly GCA_006176705.1). Classification (NCBI taxonomy): domain Eukaryota; kingdom Viridiplantae; phylum Streptophyta; class Magnoliopsida; order Arecales; family Arecaceae; genus Cocos; species Cocos nucifera. The sequence continues at coordinate 3,656,690 of QRFJ01000007.1, read as the reverse complement.
GGTTGTTTTTACTGGATTTAAGTGGTGGGATCGATCAGATTTGACTCTGTGCATTGATAGCAAACTTTGGTATTGCAATTATGCTTCTTGGTCGAATGAGAGTATTGATGAGTGCCTTATTGTTGCATTATCATTGCACTGAATTGGTCTTGTGTATAAAGGGGCTCTGCCTGCGTTTACTGTGGTAGCAGGGCCATGTTGACCTGAAGTTCAGGCTCCAAATTTAATGATGTTGAATCCTAGGTCTGTTAAATGGCTTTGAGTTAAGATCCTCCCGATCTTATCGGCTTCCGCCTTGAAGGATCAGTTATAAATTTATGACTTTGTTTCAGACGTAATTATTGTGACATTTTTAACCTTCAACTGCTAAATTTCAAATAATGCAATTCTTATATTAGTGTGCCACGTTTTGATTCTTTTGAGTTTAGCACCTTACATGATAATAATGTAGATGACCGTTGAGTGCTATTTTTTTTTTTTTTTTTTAATTTTTTTTTTGGAAAATTTGTATTTTTTAAGCAAAAGAAAGCTGGTAATTTAAATATAGTATCCTGCGCTGAAGGCAACGGTAAGTGCTGAGCACTGATGGAGGAGTTGCGCATCTTATCATATTTATCAGCAGCTTGATTGACTAACCTTGAAATATACCTGACCTTGATATCACCAAAGTGTATCAATATTAGCATATTTCATGAACATGATTTACGTTTATCAGGACTTCTGGAGGACTCAAATCTCAAGCAATCTAATTTAACTGGTGAAGATACAATCAGCAGAAGGCCTCTATGAAATCAAGCGATTCAACACAATCCCCCTCCTGGAAAGAAAGAAAGAGAGAAGAAAGAAGTGGAAGATCAGTTGGCACGTGGCATCGGGAAATAGGTGAATAGCTCACTTCCCCGAGCCATCATCCATGATCCGAGTTCGGAAATGACTATTATGGCCTCTTTACCTCAGAAAAAGGACTATTATCTCCTCTGGGACGCGGACGCTTTTCATGGACCACCTCGCACGTATTAAGATGTTGCTCGTGACGGTGGTTGTGGTGATGATGACCTTTTGACAAGGACATCAAGATACCACAAAAGTGTCAATAGTGAATTGAAGGGTGGGGTGGGGTTAGCTCATAATGGTACGCACCTTGAATGGTGGTTGAAAGGGTCAGCTACTAAAGGCATGCATGTTGAGTGATAATTGCAAGTGCTCGCCTCCACTGTAGCGCCGCGCCACTTTTAGTTGCGGGGAACTTCTCCAATGAACTCCAAAGGAATCATTTTGTGTTTATGAGATGGCAGTTTCTGCTTTGCATCTCATTTTCATGGTCTACGGATTTGTTTAATTGAGATATATTAGATATTTAATAATTTTAAAAAAAATTATTTATTTAAAAAAATAATTATAAAAAAATAATTTTTATTATGTTTGATTGGTAAAAAAAATATTAAAAAAAATTGTTATGTTTGATTGGACATAAATCTATATAAAAATATGATCAAATTTATAAGTATATCTATTAACATAAAATAATTTTTAATATCATGATAGTATTGTCATATTCAATTAATTTTTATATAATGACTATAATCATATGGCTTTTTACATAATACCATCTGCATTTTGATTTTTTCGCAAAAAAAAATTATTGATTAATGCCTATCAATATAGTTTATAACATAGTTTATGCCCATCAACATGTTTTTTTTTTTTTTTGGATAGAAATAGGCAACTTCATTAATGAAAATAATTAGTAATAACGGAACCTTTACAATCAACATATAGCCCAAAAACCTAAAATCCCCAATATATACAACCTAGAATTGAGGCAACTCAACGTGATAATAACGTAATTACAAGTAAAAAATATAAGTTCAAAGATAATATTAGCGAAATATGAGTGAGAAGCAATATAGAAATGAGATGACAGAAGTAACATAGTTCATAGCATAGTTCAAATTATAGTTCATAACATAGTTTATGATAATATCAAGTACAACATATCAAAAAAAATGTAGATAAACATCATGACATTTAACAAAAGTCTGGAACAAGTACATAACTATCCTTATATGCCCTCTCATAACATTGTTCACCATATTAAAAGTCTGGAACAAAGTATGGAAAGGATATATGCCTTCCTCATATCCTTAGGAATGGAGAATAAGAACTCAACATCTTTCTTCCAACGGTAAATCTATTCCTGTCACTTAGTCCTTCAATCTTGGGGAGCTCCTCATATATCTTTAATCTCTTTTCAGCTATATCTTTTTCAAACTTGAAGCAACTAGCAAGCTCCTTAATATCCTCTTTAGCACCTTGCATGAAGCTGCTCAACTTTCCCAACTTAGATTGCAAGATCCTTTTCCTATCACCTATTTGTTAATAAATAAACTGCCAGCTTTGTTGCCCATGTCTTGCTCCAACTTTCTATAAATTCAAGAAGGTAAAAAATCTTGCAATCTAATTAATAGAAAGTATAAAAGGTTACACTCATAAGATCTTAAAAATAAAGAATAAGAAAAAATAATATTAAAAAAAGGATTATGCATCAAATAATGTAGAGAATGAGAGAGAAATCCTCAAAAAAACAAAGAACCCCCAAATGAAAAATTCCCACATCTCTAATGAAAAATCCCCAAAATCATAAAATCTCTAAAATAATCATAATTCTACAAAGAATCCAATAAAAAACGTAATAAATAAGATAGATTAAATAAATACTTGTAGATTTGCAGCAGACTTTGAGTGGGAAAATAAAGAACATATGGCTTATCTGATGAAAAATTCTCAAATCAAGTAACAAGGAAGGGCGTCAAGATTGAACCAGTGAAGATTCCTTAAATGATAGATGAATACGAGAGAGATAGCAGGGTGCTAAGGTTAGGGTTTTCCCTTTCCCATTAAAAGAAGAAGGGATTGAACTAATTTGAAGAGCTTTAGGAGAAATATTTAGCACCTATGACCTATTGGGGATATTTTTGTTAAGTATAGATTTCCATCATTTGGAAATTTATCAAATACTAACCTCCCATGATATTTATTTTATCTTTCTCTTCAAAAAAATGTATAGAATCCATCAATTTTTTTATCATCTTCTTTTTATTATTTTTATATCAAATATGGTAATCTGATATGATATTTTTTTTGACCAATTACCTCCAACTAAATAGACCTTAAAGGTGCAAATAGCCAAACTGCTGCCATATATTCTGTTCAAAAGAAATGAGAGGGGCGATGTTTTCAAGATTCCTTCCATTCGGGGAAAGAGAAGAAAAAGGTATAGTCAATGAAAAGAATAGAGAAATGATAATGTTTGGTTGGAGTTTTTAAACAAGAGTGTTTTGATGTGAATAAAACTTCATATTTTATGAGAAATAAAAATTCATATAGAACATGAGAAAGTTATTTTCCTACAGAGAATTGGGATAATTTTTTTTTCAAAAACATCCTTAAATTTTTTGATAGAGTTAGAGGTGAAAGTGGTATGGATATTATCCATCCGAAATCATTTTCGTATCTAAATCAATCGGGATATGGATAAAAATTTAAAGATCCAATTAATATCTGTATTCGTATCCATATCTATCAAAGAAAAATGGATATGGATACGGATAGACAACTATCCAGTTCATATCTAAATATCCGAATCTACATGTAACTCTATATAATTTTATATAATATTTATTAATTTTTTAAAAAAATATACAACCATATAAACATATTATTAACTTGATTTAGTATCTATATAGTAATATGTTTGATTTTATAGTTATAAAATTTAATTATCTAAATTATATTCATAAGTATATCAATGCTTCCGGTATCTGAATTGTATTCATATTAGTTTAAAACAAATATGGATATAAATTTTTGCATCCAAATAATATCTAAATTCGTATTTATATTCATCAAATAAAATAAATATAGATATGAATATGCTGGTATTGGTACAGAATTTGGTTGACATTGGATCAAGCTTGAGCTAAGGAAGACAAGGTTACCGTTGGTGACCTGTAAAACAAGGTTCCATCCGGAGTCGGTGGTGGTGGTTCCGACAGGACTCTCCGACGATCAAGTTAGCTCTTCTGACCAATAGAAATGGAGTGCTCGGATATGAATTCAGCAGAGTTTTGGGAAAGAGAAGAGAGCTTAGAGAAAACGTATCTGGAGGATCCCTTTTTATAGACGGAGCTTGATTGATAGTGATGGCCATACCGTCCGGTAGTGGACTGCATGAAATTCGGTACGGAGAGAAAGATATCATCAAGCTGATAGTGACAGCCATACCATTCGGTAGTAGGCCGCTCGAAACCGCGTGTGGTTTGCTACGGAGAGAAGAGCATCGTTAAATTGATAACGACCGTTCGTCGAGATTTAATAGCCGTAGTTCGGAGGAAGCGGGTGTTGATTAATGAAGAACTTCGACATATATCAATTTCAGAGGAGTTTGAACTCCTGAAGGGAATACGTCTGGACGGGATCATCTGGGAGCAATCCGCTGGAGGAATCCGACTAAAGGAGAAGTTCGAAAGAAGTTCGGCTTCTGGAGGAGTTCGATCGAAGAAAAAGTCCAGAAGGAGTTCGGCTCCTGGAGGAATCCAACTGAAGGAGGAGTTCGGAAGGAGTTCGGCTCCTGTAGAAATCCGACCGAAGGAGAGATATAGAAGGAGTTCGACTCCTGTAGAAACTTGACTGAAGGAAGAGTCCAGAGAGAGTTCGGCTCCTATAGAAATTCGACTGAAGGAAGAGTTCAGAGGAAGTTCGGCTCCGGAAGAAATTCGACTGAAGGAGGAGTCTGAAAAGAGTTTGGCTCCTATAGAAATCCGATTGTGAGAGAAGTTCGGATGGAGTTCGGGCATTGGAGGAGTTCGACTGGAGCTCGACCGCTGAGAAATTCGGCTAAGATTTGACCGTTGGAGGAGAATTTTCGATCGAAGCTCTTCTATGATTACCGGCTGCATTAGGCTAAGCATCAGGTTGGATTTCGACGGAAGCGGGATTTATCCCCAACAGCTAGTATCCGATCCATATCTGATTCTGTTTCAATCCTAGATAGAATAGTGTAAGATCTTTTCTTTAATTAAAAGTATAAGATGTATATATGCAACTTTCTTAAGAGAGTAGATACTCGACCAAATGTAAGCCACTCTAGAATATATTAGTTTTCCATGATCAAATAAAGATACAAAAATTACTTTTTTAGATATTATATACATCTAGGCATCAATTTTTCAGAAAAATCATTCCAACAAAAAAAAAAAGTTTTTCTTGCGGCCCAAATGTCCTTAATTTCATTAGTATAGTTTTCGGTCCTCATGAAATACATTTGAAAGTTATATAATTCTTGAGAATCATCTGATCTTATTGTGCGCCTTGCATGGGGATCTTTTAGATAGAATAGTGTAAGATCTTTTCTTTAATTAAAAGTATAAGATGTATATATGCAACTTTCTTAAGAGAGTAGATACTCGACCAAATGTAAGCCACTCTAGAATATATTAGTTTTCCATGATCAAATAAAGATACAAAAATTACTTTTTTAGATATTATATACATCTAGGCATCAATTTTTTAGAAAAATCATTCCAACAAAAAAAAAAAGTTTTTCTTGCGGCCCAAATGTCCTTAATTTCATTAGTATAGTTTTCGGTCCTCATGAAATACATTTGAAAGTTATATAATTCTTGAGAATCATCTGATCTTATTGTGCGCCTTGCATGGGGATCTTTTAGATAGAATAGTGTAAGATCTTTTCTTTAATTAAAAGTATAAGATGTATATATGCAACTTTCTTAAGAGAGTAGATACTCGACCAAATATAAGCCACTCTAGAATATATTAGTTTTCCATGATCAAATAAAGATACAAAAATTATTTTTTTAGATATTATATACATCTAGGCATCAATTTTTCAGAAAAATCATTCCAACAAAAAAAAAAAAGTTTTTCTTGCGGCCCAAATGTATCCTTAATTTCATTAGTATAGTTTTCGGTCCTCATGAAATACATTTGAAAGTTTTATAATTCTTGAGAATCATCTGATCTCATTGTGCGCCTTGCATGGGGATCTTTTAGCATTGAATTCATCAACAAACTCTTACCCCACTAAATTCATCAACCATCAATATTCTTCCGTCGCTTTTCTTTTTAAATTTTTCGTTACAAGGAGTGAATGACATTGCAAATGAAGGAATTTTGTGCCTCTAGAATCTGCCATGAGCAAGTAAGCTAAGTAGGAAACTCCTCTATCTGTAGCTGCGCTCTTCTTGCCCAAAGTTTGCAATATTAATTTGTCAAATGATCTGTAACTTGATTTGCCTACTTGAGAATATGAACACAAGAGAATCTCTATTGTAGGATTTAACTTTTTGATTTTCCTCAACGATTCTTGACCACCTATCAAGGTGACCACTGTTTTCTAAGTCCTCCTCCGTAATGATCCTATCTGACTTGTCGTCTTTTAATATTGCAAATTTTGAAGTTCCTATGCTCTTATATGGTGTCTATTATGGAATAAAACAAGCCTAGCAAATAGCTTTTAAAAAGCAGGTATAAGTTAGCAAAAAAAAGGCAGGTATAGTTAAGAAATATTATTTTAATCAAAATCACCAATGTCAAATATAACTATCCAACAAAAATAAATTATGGAATGAACTACTACTCCCACAAGGCTGATCATTCCACCTCCAATTTTTCTTATTCCAGAATCAAAGTCCACCATAATGAAATATTGTTCAATTGTAATGTATTGCAAGATTCAAGGTTGGACATGTAGCTTTCCTTTATGAACTAAATTAATTCTACATGGATATAATGACTAATGAAAGTTGGCACTGGTAGTTTCTTGTTACATCTGTTCTTAAAATCAGTAGGTTCCTATTACATCTGTTGGGACTACTAAATTTGCTCCTTTGATTTAATATCGACATTCAGACTTACAGTTGGAATCATAGACTGTGTGATAGCGACATCAGATTTTTCACTGATAATCAGTTTATTCGACTACCAGTCGGAGATAAAAAATTAGACAACTCCCAACCGGATAACCCGACTATCAATCGATCTCAAAACATGACGACTTTGATAACTGTACAACTGCTTGTCAATCAGAATATTAGAACCTTCATTCGATGGTCAAACGGCATAACAGTGACACTGATATACCGTCGGTACAATGCTTACCGACATATAGTCAACATATCATAAATTGTCAGTATAAAACATGCATAACAACCATTCGTGGATATTAACTACTCATATCAGAATAAGCGGAATCCACGTGCCCAATCATTACAAATGGTTACCAATATTCTATCTATAAAAAGGAGGCAAACAAACAGGATTGAAAAAGAAACTTTTTGGACTATACTCTGCCATTTTAAGTTCTACTTACCTACTCGACCAACTTTCATATCTAACTTAGGCATCAAAGGATCTCCATCGAAAATAATTTCAATTAATGTAGATGCTATCTTGCAGGTTGCTTTCACCGGAGCTAGACGCATTAAGAACGTGGCCGCAACAATATTTGTTCCTACTTAAACTTAAGGCTAGACAACGAGGCATAGCCTGCTTTTGGATCAATCTAATTGGTCGATCTATCTTAAGGATGAAAGTATATCGGATAATATTCGATCATATCTGTCTTTGTATTCGAATAGATCTAGATATTGATAGAATTTTAAGCATCAAACTTATATTCATATTTGTATATATGTATGTATATGTATGTATGGACATGGATAGATAATTATCTAATCTATATCTAAATATTTGATTCTATATATAATTTTATTCTATTTTATATGACATTCATGAACTTTTAAGAAAAATATATGACTACTTTAATATATTATTAACTTGATTCACCAACTATTTAGTAATATGTTTTATTCTATAGCTACAAAATTTAATTATCTGACATATAGTCATATTTATATCTATATTTTTAATATCTCATTTGTATCTATATCGGTTTAAAATAAATAGAGAAATAAATATATATATACTGATAGATTTAGACCCAGTTCCAACTCTAATATTCTATTTGGAGCAACAAAAAAAAAAACAAAAACCTTGATATCGTTTAAACGGGCCACACCATCCAGCTCCATTACAAGTCCCCAACCATGGATCCTCAAGAAATATATATACGGACCTTTAGACCTGATAAATTTATCCCACATCGCATGATCATATCAATTATATCGTCTTTCTGGCCAACCAGTAAGACAAGCATTCGATGAATGAATCCCATAAGACGAGGTGATTGCGTGATGTCCGAATTGCATGGTATAATTTTCTCTCATACTTCCTCATCGATTTGGAATTTAGCTTCTCGTCTCAATGCCTCCTGTAAGAGCGATGCAGACCTTTTTAACCAACCTCTGCGCCACGTAAGGTTGACATTAACCCACCTTTATTTATTGTCGGCAAAAGAGCGGAAGAAAACTTAAACACTACCTCGGTATCATCGAGATGAAAGTCAATAAATTTGGCAGAGGACGGATACTTTCTAATCTCATAATAGCGGTGCCTGTGGTCCTAGCTTTCCCTTTATCCCTTGCTTATTCTCTTCTAATAAATTATATCATTAAAAATAAATATTAATATATATTTAATATCAAATCTCACCATCCAATAATATATATATATATATATATATATATATATATATATATATATATATATATATATATATATATATATATATATATAATATACACATATACATATATATATATATATACATACATTATATATTATATATATACAT
>QRFJ01000007.1:3645839-3646994 GCA_006176705.1 Cocos nucifera | reverse complement strand
TATATGTATACATATACATATATGTATATGTATATGTATACATATACATATATGTATATGTATATATATACATATACATATTTGTATGTATGTATATATATACATATGTACGTATATGTATGTATGTGTATATATATACATATATACACATACACATATACACCCACACACATACATATGTATATATATATACATATTGTTGGTGCAAAATTTGGTTGACGTCGGATCCGGAGTCGAGGAAGACGAGGTCACCATCGGTGACCTACAAAATAAAGTCCCATCTGGAGTCGGTGTTGGTGGCTCTGGTAGGATCCTCCGACGGTCAAGTTAGCTTTGGCCAACAGAAATGGAGTGCTCAGTGTGAAGTTCGATAGAGTTTCAGAAAGAAAAAGAAAGTTTAGAGAAAACATATTTTGGGATCTCTTTTTATAGACAGAGCTTGTTGTAACTACCTTAATTAATGACTATCGTAACCGTCCTTGATAAATGACAATCATGATTGTCCTGATAAATGACAATTATAATTATCCTAATGAATGATGTTCGTGATTGTTATGATAAATGCTGATTGTAATCGTTCAATAATGGGATTGCCTGTAGGAATTCATCTGAAGAAATGGTCCGAAAGAAGTTTGGCTCCTATAGAAATCCGACCGCTAAAGGAGTTCGGCTTCCATAGAAGTTCGATTGCTGGAGGAGCCCGGCTGGGGCTCATCCGCTGAGAAGTCCGGCTGGGGCTCGGTTGCTGAATGAAGGGTCAGTAGAAGCTCGATTACTAAGAAGTTCGATCGCTGAAAAGTTTGATCGTATTTGGCCGCTAGGTAGTTCGACTAGGTTTGGCCACTGGATAGTTCGACCACTGAATGAACCCGGCTGCTAGGAGGAGAATTTTTTATTAAAGCTCTTCCATGATTTTCAGCTGCATTAGGCTAAGCTTCAAACTGAACTTCGGAGGGAGCGAAATTTATCCCCAACAATGGTCCCCCCACTTTCGAGTTCGAAACTCGAAGGAAGGGAGTACAAAAAGGATGACTGCCAAAGTCCTCTTCAAGACTCTGCATCTTGTCTCCAACCGATGTTGAAAGTGTAGTTGAGGCTCGGAAGAGATCTCGTCTTCTATTGTTGTTTAGCATAATGAGATCGTCTTCGGGACCT
>QRFJ01000007.1:3548339-3638339 GCA_006176705.1 Cocos nucifera | reverse complement strand
GTCCTTTTCACATTTATGCCTTTTTAAATAATTTGCAAATTTCTTTGCACTTTGATTTTATCTCCTTCACATCATTTGCCTGAGCTTTGCTTTTTAGTAGAGTCTGTGATAATCACTTGTGGTTTGTACAATAATGAAATGCCCATTACTTGGACTATATGTTTCTGTTGATGAATGGAGGCATTTGTGAAGATGCATTCATATTACTAACCTTTGTTAGGGAACGATATGAAGTTAATCACTACTTTTCTCTCGATGCATGTTTGTTGTGGCAAAACTTTGAAATATCACATGTTGGAATTTAAGATAATGGACGCAAAATCTTATAATAAATATAAATAATCACAAATAAATAAATAAATAAATAAATAAAAATAGAAATAAATTGAGTAAAAAATTTTAATTATAGAGGCATGTGGATGGCATTGTCTTTGAAGGTAGATTTCGTGTTTTTCGGAATTAATGACTTGGTAGAAAGGATCCTACGCTTCAGAATTCAACTATAGTAGTAGCTTTGTAAGGACCCGTTTCTAATTACAAAGGTTTGATTAAATTGTTTCTGACTGCCCTTTACATTAAGAATGAAGATGTGGTGATTTGTTGCAGAAAAATGAAAGAGAAAAATAGAAGGCTCTTTTGCAGAAAAGAGAAGACAGAAACGGAAAAGACTTTTTAAGAAAAGAAATAGAGAGATACATATTTGAAATGGAAGAGAAGAGATTTCTTTTTTTTTTTTTTTTTTTTGAGGTAAAATGGAGGAAGCAGTTAGCTTCCCCCAGCTATATTGGAGAGGTAAAGAATGTACAAAGAAGATATAGAAGAGATGTATTTATAGATAAGGTTTTACGGTAGTCTGGTTAATAGAAGCAAAGATAACGACCATTCAGTCCAACAATATTGATCATTCAGATATATAATGGTAATAGTCCTAACCTACATATGCATATCACAGCTAGTTCTACATAGTTAAGAATACACCTAAAACAAGAATATCCAAATCATACCTATAATATTAACGAAGTAGACATTTGAAAGAAAAGAATTGGGTAAGATTCTCAATTGATGAATGTCATGAATGTGTCATTTCATTGATGTGATTAATCATCACATTTTGATGCTTAAAATGCAAGTTAAGATGTTTGGAAAGTTATTTACCATTTCTATATATTTACTATAATTTACTGTGCTGCTTTTTTTTTTTATCAAAGACCTAATTGACTAGAACTAATCCTCATTGTCAAGTTAAACTGATAGATAAGAAATCTGAAAGGTTCCTTCTTGCATCATAAAATTTATTAGTTTTTAGGAAGTTGACATGCTTTGTGCAATTATTGATAAATTTGGACACTATGTAACTTGAAGGAAATAATTAACTAGTTCTAATGATAAACTGACCAAAGAATCTGAATTCTAAAGTTGCATCTGTGCTTGTGCTGCAAGGCTGGCAGAAAGCAATAAAAAAAGGCTTTTATATTCCTGGCATTTTTCTTTCGCTCCAATCTCGTTGCTTGCTGTCAAGAGGATGCAACTATTAAATGGCAAGCATACTTATTCTCAGCTGAATGGAGTATATGCTATATGTAATCTAAAAGCTAGTTATATTAATCTTTTAAATCATAATGCACTTATTATGCAACATACTTGTAAATTTATATAGTTTATTCTAACTATCCATATTTTTTTACATTTATGTGATAATAAAAATGTTTTTATTTTATATTCTCAAGTAAATTGATTGAATAACTAATCTGCTAATTTCAACTTTTTATGCTACATGTTGGCATATTCTCGTTAATTCTTATTATATGCACAGAATATCTATCATATATAATTTTATTTTTACTCGTCATGTTAGTTTTAAGGTCGCATCAAGTTAGGCTGCTTCTGTATTGAGTTTGATCCGGTCCAGTTTGGATCAAATATTGTCTGGGTTGTGTGAACAATTGTTATTATATATCTTCTAGCCAGCACATATATTTCAGGATTTTTTTGTAAAATGCCAATATCAAATTCTTCTATTATATCTTTTTAAAGAATTGATATATTTGACTTATTTCCTTAAATTTAAATTTTTTCAGTCCTTACATTTGTCAAACAGCAATCTAACCCAAAAAATTTGTCGGGTTAGTTTAAACCTTTTTTTTTTTTTGGGTCCAATATGCATGCCTAAGATTTACATATAAATATATTAGTTTACATGCCTGACTCTTATCTATAAGCATTTTATATTTCATGCTTACAAATATGTGGAGAATTATTAAGACACATAGACTTGCTTATGTCAATATAGATTGTTAAACACTAAAAGGATCAGGCATGACCTTGATTTGAACTTGTTTGGCTCTGAATCAAGCAGATCAATCTGGGCTAAATGGAAGGCATTATTTGTTTGGATTAAGCCTTTATATTGTAATTGAGAAGCTATTTTTCTATTTCCATAATAAAAATATTTGAGGGCTTTTTAGATTAACTTGTTTATTGTGTAAGTGGTGCAAATAGCTCACTAAAAATGTCTAATAGAAGAATAGCTAGGCTAGTGTGGTTAAATATTTTGGTTTCACTTTAACTTGTTATCTTAATAAAAAACAAATGGGCCACTTATGTCTTACTTAATAAATCCAGAGTTGACCAAAACAATTTAGTTTTAATACATCCATAATTATATATCTGGTGCTTAAGGTGCATTATAGATTGCTTATATTTGATAATAGATGAGGTGTGCATATAGACTATGTATATATGATTATAGTATTATGTATTCTTACATGCATACTATGTGCAATTAAAACACATTAATGAGAAGTATAAATGCTAAGGTTGCATTGAGTTGGTCTGGATCACCAAATAGGGTAGAGTTAGATTATTCCTACCAGATTTGCCCGGGCTTGTTTGATCAGGATAGTTGAGGTTCATACCGATACAAACAATGATATTTATTTCCAAACTAAATCGATATTTTTGACTTAAATTTCACCCCATGCATAATAGGCTGTGTTTCATGCTAATCATTAGCTATATATGTAACTTATCATATGTTGCACCCACCAAAAATCACATGGACGAGTTCCATGTCTTGTATATGTTCTCAACATCACTAAAACCTCCTAGCTAGAGTACTAATGAAATCATTGGAATGGATAATATTTAAACTATCCCTAGTCCCTTATGATGGTGGTAATAGTACAGTAGGCCGTAAGCTAATCAAAGCTTAGTTCGGGTATTTAGGAAAGCCATGCAATTAATGGTTAAAAATGACACTAAAATATCCTGAAGAGAAAGTGACATCATGTTTAAGATTTACTCATTTTCTTCTCCATGCATCTCCGCGTTGATTTTTTTCCTTCGTTTCTCTCTCAGACTCACTGTAGATCGTCACCCACTAGATCGTCTCTTCTCGGCCCTATTTTTGCTTCATTTTTAAGGTAAAATTAACAAATTAGATGGGTTGGGCTTGGGTTAAAAGTGTTTTTTGACCAGACCTGGACTTGACCTAATGTGAATCCGAACTGACCCAACCCATTGCCAAACCTTGTCCTAGAGTTGTGCTAGAGTGGTACATATGCTTTGTTTGTTTTTCTTCATTTGCTTTTATTATTCATATCATCATCATCATGTTTTTTTATTGAAAAATTTTCATTTCTAGGCTCGTTTATAATGATAGTTTGTATGTTTGTACAATTATTTTCAAGTCCATGCACGTGAACTGCAGACTATCTCTCATTAATGTATGAGAGGGCTTTTGTTCACTAATAGGCATTAAAATCTTGTGTTGTCGACAAAACTGAGTCGGTCCTTGAACAGTCACACCTAATGGTTAAGACATCATATTAGTGGTGTATGGATAAAGCCTGAAGCAGATTTAATAACACAAAATCTAAATATACTAATATTTTCTTGTATAGACTGTAGTTTTAAAGGAAGACCTTTACATGTAGAGATATTTATTAAAAAAAAGGGTGCTAATACTCTTCATAGGAGGGACAATTTCCTTGATGGTTGACATATTAATCCACATTTGCCAACAACTTTGACTTCTTATCCATGTGACGGGAAGGGCAAATGTAGCCAAAATTTATGATGAAGAAATGATGCCTATGGTGCCAGTATAGGCCATGATAGTAATTAAGGGGATATATAATGAAGAATGTTATTCCCTTTCTTAATATCCTAAATCTGTCTACCCCACCCCCATGTGAGATGACTCAATCAAATATATGCCACAGACCTGCAGTGGTGGAGGGTGCAAACAATAAAGGTATACATATGTTTGGACCAGAAGCAGTAAAGTTTCTAGACCATAATGAGCTGAGATGATGCCAAATAGAAAGAAACAAGATCTTGTGAAAAGAAGTCATGAAATACTTGCCAAGAATCATGGTACATTCATTACCATTCTATAAGGTTAAAAGAAACAAGGGAAAAGCTTTAAGCAAAAAGATATATAACAAATGAATAATATCGTTGCTGATTACATTCTCATTAGGGCGAGAAGAGTATATACTGACTTGATTCACGGTGCTTGATTGCATCATTCTTCTTAAAGAGGAAAGATTACTGGCTTCTTTTGTTTCCTAACTTGGAGTATGGCTGCCTCTTCTGTTCCAGGGGAAAAATCATTGGCCCAAAACATCATATTCATATGATATTTCTCAGTTACTTCATGATTCAGTGAGTAAGAAGAGGCTCAGAAAGGCTCTGAGGGATGCTGCTGATGTCAGAAAGAAGAAACCATCAACAGTGACAAGTTTGCTGAAGAAGCAAAATCACAAATTAATCCAAAATTCCAAGTTGCTATTAAAAAACCAGGAGGTAGCAAAGGTTTTGCCAGTTCATGGCATCCTCAAGAATCCCTCGAAAGCCTCTTCCATCAAAAAGCCTAGTCTGGTTGTTGATACACATGGTGAAAATTCTTTTAAGCCTTCTCCTGTGTCAGAAAAGCATGTCACATTTTCTGGCAAGGATTACATACTTGGACATGAAAAGAGCTTTTCTCCTATGGAGCTGCCTCAATTGCAAAGCCATTGTAAAATATTTTCAGATGTCTTGGCTGCATCATCAGCTAGGGGTGATTTAAGCAAAGGTGATGAACTTCCATCTCCGAGTAAGGGATCTCACGTGGTGAATGAATGTGAGAAAGATGCTGCGACAAGTGGTGCTGAGGTAACAGCTGGGTGTGACAATATACAGTTGAGTGATGCTCACAGTCATGCTGCACCCCATGAGTATATCAATCCCAATAACAGGGCCTGTCCCGATAGAGACATATCCACCTTGGATGAAGCTGTAAACTTAAATAGTGCAATACAGAGCTCCAGTAATTCAAATTATTTACTGTCGGGTACCTCAGTTTTATCTTCTAGTCACCTGTGTTCGAGCAGTCAACAAGTTCTGAATTCTTATGGTAAAGACGGGTCAAGTTCTGGTGCAGGACTTCGTTCGGATGAAAGAATTTTTAGGATATCTGATTCCAGAAGAAGTCTGCCTGCTCCCATTGAAAGTAGTGTTTCAAGATCTGAAGCAATGAGTTCACTGACCGTAACCAGGAATCTAATTTCACAGCCTTTGGCAACCTGTTCAGTAATGACTGTGGAAGCAAATGAGAGGCAACCAAATTTATCCCTAGGGCCTAGGGTTGATGTTGATAGATGTGTTTCAGAGATTCAACCTACGTGCCGTCTCACTTGTAAAGATTTGGGAAGCAGCATATGCACTTCAGTTGGATTAAAAAGAACAGGGGAAACAAGGCCAATGTCAGATCAGATGTCCACCTGCAGGGACAAGTATGGTGATGAGAATTTCATTGGCCTGCCTGTTAATTCCCAAGGAGAACTCATTAACTTGCATTCTAGTGGTAAGTTTGGTCATAGGAATTTATTTAAGGAGCAAAACACAGTACTTGGTTCCTGCCATAGCTTCCCAATTTCTAATCTTGTTGAGCCAAGAAGTAACTTTAATCATATAACGGGAAAGTTTCCTGCAGCTTTATGGTACATGAAAGATGGGTTAAAATGGTACCCGGAACAGAAAGACGATCCTGCTAGCATGCCTGTAACTTCGGGGATAGGTATTATGCAGTCGCATGGTTTTGAAAGGATGGAAGTTCAAAACCATGCATCGATGAGGAACAAAGACCAACATTTTCATCATGGACCAAATTCCATGAAAGTTTCTTGTTATGGGTGCAGGGAATCTAGTCACCAAGCTTGTAATTGGAACAACAGGGAAAATTTTCAAGCAGAGGGGAATTTGGACCATGGGGTTCAGCTTGCTAACCAACCAACAATGCGTTTGATGGGTAAAAACGTTACAGTCGGCAGAAGAATTGAGGAATGCAGTTTTGATGACGCAAAGATTTGGACAGACAAGGAAATCATAACTGAAAACAGCTCCTCTGTTAGACTGTCTGATACATCACTTCCAAGGCAATGGCTTCAACATGGGTGCTTCGAACAGCCGGTATCTGAGGCATCAAGATTTATACAACCAATAGGAGCTTCATCAAGCATTTATTGCAGTTCAGCACTTGAACCAAGATTTGATCATATGCATTATGATCGCCCAGAGCAGTGGGTATCAAGAAATGGCCTTCCATTCACCATCGGAAATCTTGCTTCCAAGCTGAATCCTATTAGCTATCCACCTCCTTCTCAGACGATGCTAAATAAGACACTCAACCCTGCAGTAAATTCTGTAACTGAGCACATTGAAGTGGGGCATCAGATACCATTGATGGCAACCCATCCTCAAAATATTCAGCATATGCTGCTAATGTCTACACACTGCAAGCATAGCCAGAGCTTTTCTTTGAGTACGACATCAACTTCCCATCCTGCATTTTTAAGTCAGAATTGTGGGAATTTTATTGAATCATCATCAGCTCAATCTTTGCTTTGCTATCCACAGTGGCTTCTAAATGCAGAACAGCATAAGAAGAGCAATAAATTTGCTTTCCCCCTTTGTTCTGATCCTATTGCTATTCATCACCCCTGCACAACATCTGGAAGTAAGCTCCCTCTGCTTCCTTCTACAAATCCCACATCAGTTGTATCTTTTCCTGTTTATAATACCAGTTCTTTGCACACCCGTGGCTCTTCTTCATTGGTACAATCTTCATTTATCCCATCCTATCCAGCACGCAAATCCACTTGTCCAGGCAATGTCAACTTTAGAAACAAGATTAAAGATAGGGATGGAAAAAAGTCCGAGCTTACATATGTCAAAAGTCTGGAGCGGGCTAACAGAAGTAACAAAAGGGCTGCAGCTAAAGCTGATGGATTCATGAGTCCAGCGAAAAAGCCTCATTTAACAATACAAGACAACTCTGCTCCAGCAGGCCCAAGTAGTGAACAGTTGAATGATTGTTCATCAGATGATGCCAGATCAGCAGAAATGTCAGCTTTGGCCAATAAAATCATTGATGTTGGTCTTCCAGTAATGAGCAACAAAAAAATTGTGTTGACGATTTCTTCTGGCTCTAGTTCTTTAAACTATTCTGCTGGGACAAGATCAGCACCTGTCAAATTAAGTTCGGGAGCAAAGCACATACTAAAGCCCAGTCAAAATATGGATAAGGATAATTCTAGACCAATTCATTCAACCATACCTTTTGCAGTTGGGACTAGTTCTAGTACAGCACCAGTTTCTCAGAAATCAGCAACGATTTACAGGTTCTAGTGGGCATGCACAACCTTATTATGGAAAGTTTAAGAGATGATTTATTCTGTTGCTTATCTTCCACTTAAATGGCTTCACATCACGTGAATACTTCTAATCTCAGTGATGGTTCATCTTTGATCTTAACAAGGTGAAATTGGTTTCTGGTCTGGAAGGAAAGCATTACATGGTTGCAGCTCTATACAAGCAGGCGTATATAATGTTACATTATTTGGCTGCTTATTTTTGGGTTTTCCAAAGCATCTGCTGCTGTCACAATTTGAACCTCAACCTGTGATTGGGTTATTTAGATTTTCTTCCTAGAATCCAATCTCCTTGCTTTGAATCTGATATGGTAGTATGTTATTGTCTTGGCATTTGTTATCTTCTCTTTAAAGTCTTCATTTTTTTTGTCTGAGAGCACAATGCCAGCTTATTTTTGATTTGTTTTATTAACTTTTCATACTATATTTTATTTCAAGTATTGAACTTACAAAGTCATCAATTTTCTTTTTCCTTGGTCACTGCAAGTGTATTATTGGTTTCTTCTTCTTTTTCTTCTTCTTCTTTTTTAATGTTTGTTGGTGTAGAATCTGGTTTACGCTGGATCGAGCTAGAGTTGAGGAGAAAGAGGTCGCCGTCGGTGACCTGCAAAATAAAGTTCCGTCTAGAGTCGATGGTGGTGGTTTCGGTAGGATCCTTCGATGATCAAGTTAGCTCTTCTGGCCAATAGAAATGGAGTGCTCAAACAAGAATTCAGCAGAATTTTAGGAAGGAGAAGAGAGTTTAGAAAAAAAAATATCGACGGAGCTTATAGCAGAATGATAGTGACGGTCATAACCATCCGATAGTGGGCTGCTCGGGACCACGTGGAGTTTCTTACGGAGAGAGGTGTTCGTTGTCGTGATGTGGCTATTCGTTAAGATTTAATAGTCGAAGTTCGGAGGAAGCAAGCATGGTTGGTGAAGAGCTTTGACATACATCAATTCTAGAGGAGTTCGGACTCCTAAAGGGAATACGACTAGAGAGGATCATTCAGGAGGAATGCTAGCTGAAATCTGGAAGTAATTCATCGGAGGAATCCAACTAAAGGAGAAATTCGGAAGGAGTTCGACTCCTGGAGGAATCCGACTAAAGAAAAAGTTCGGAAGGAGATCAGCTCATAGAGAAGTTCGATCGAAGGAGAAGTCTAAAAGCAGTTCGACTTCTGGAGAAATCCAACTGAAGAAGAAATTTGGAAGGAATTCGGCTCCTAGAGAAACTTGACTGAAGGAGAAATTCGGAAGGAGTTCGACTCCTAGAGGAACTTGACTGAAGAAGAAATCTGAAAGAAGTTCGGCTCCTAAAGGAGTTCGGCCGAAGGAGAAGTCCGAAAGGAGTTCGGCTCCTGGAGGAATTTAACTGAAGGAGAAATTCGGAAGGAGTTCGGCTCCTAGAGAAACTTGACTGAAGAAAAAATTCAAAAGAAATTTGGTTCTTGGAGGAATCTGACTGAAGGACCGGAAGGAGTTTGGCTCCTGAAGGAATCCGACTGAAGAAGAAATCCGAAAGAAGTTCGGTTGATGGAGAAATTCGAATGAAGGAGAAGTCCGAAGGGAGTTCGATTGAAGTTCGAAAGGAGTTCGGCCATTGGAGGGGTTCGACCGCTGGAGGAAGAATTTCTGGAGGAGAAGTTCAAAAGAAATTCGACTCTTTGAGGAATCTGACTGAAGAAATTCGGAAGAAGTTCGGCTCCTGAAGGAACTTGATTGAAGGAGAAATCCATAAAAAGTTCAACTTCTGAAGGAATCCGACTGAAAGAGAAATCCGAAAGGAGTTCGACTTTTAGAGAAATCTGACTGAAGAAAAAATTCGGAAGAAGTTTGGCTTCTAGAGGAACTTGACCGAAGGAGAAATTCGAAAGGAGTTCAGCTCCTAAAGGAATTTGATTGAAGGAGAAATCCGTAAGGAGTTCGGCTTCTAGAGAAATCCGACTGAAGGAAAAATATGGAAGGAGTTCGACTTCTGAAGGAATCCGACTAAAGAAGAAGTGCGAAAGGAGTTCGGCCACTGGAGGGATTCGGCTATTGAAGGAGTTTGATTGGGGTTCGATCGTTGGAGGAGTTCGGCTTGGGTTTGACCGCTGGAGGAAGAATTTTCGATTGAAGCTCTTCTGTGATTATCAGTTGCATCAGGCTAAGCATCAGACTGGACTTCGGTGGGAGCGGAGTTTATCCCCAACAATAGTCTCCCCACTTTCGAGTTCGAAATTCGAAGAAAGGGAGTACAAAAAAAATGACTGTCGAAGTCCTTTTTTGGACTCTGCACCATTCAGGTTGAAGCTTGGAGGAGATCTTATCTCCAGTCGAGATTGAAGAAGATCTTTTCTCCTATTGACGTTGACGTTGAAGTTGAAGTTCGGAGAAAATATGATCTCCAATCGAGATTGAAGGAGATCTTATTTTCTATTGAGATTGACGTTGAAGCTCGGGGGAGATCTTATCTCCAGCCGAAGTTGAAGTTGAAGTTGAAGCTCAGGGAAGATCTTATCTCTAGTCGAGGTTGAAAAAAGATCTTATCTCCTATTGAGGTTGACGTTGAAGCTCGGGGAAGATCTTATCTCTAGCCGAGGTTGAAGTTGAAGCTTGAGGGAGATCTTATCTCCAGCCGAGGTTGAAGGAGATCTTATCTCCTGTTGACATTGACGTTGAAGCTCGGGAGAGATCTTATCTCCAGTCGAGGTTGAAGGAGATCTTATCTTCTGTTGAAGTTGACATTGAAGCTCGAAAAATATCTCATCTCCAGTCGAGGTTGAAGTTGAAGCTTGGAGGAGATCTTATCTCCAGCCGAGGTTGAAGGAGATCTTATCTTCTATTGAGGTTGATGTTGAAGCTCGGAGGAGATCTTATCTCCAGTCAAGGTTGAAGGAGATCTTATCTCCTGTTGAAGTATTGGAGCTCGAGGGAGATCTTATCTCCAACCGAGGTTGAAGGAGATCTTATCTCCTATTGAGGTTGACGTTGAAACTCGGGAGAGATCTTATCTCCAGCCGAGGTTGAGGGAGATCATATCTCCTATTGAAGTTAACGTTGAAGCTTGGGGGAGATCTTATTTTCAACCGAGGTTGAAGGAGATCTTATCTCCTGTTGAAGGGTTGGAGCTCGAGGGAGACCTTATCTTCAGCCGAGGTTGAAGAAGATCTTATCTCCTATTGACGTTGACATTGAAGTTGAAGCTCGGAGGAGATCTTATCTTCAACCGAGGTTGAAGGACTCCTCTTCTCATCTCGTCTAAAATGAATAAGGCCTTTGACTTTGCTCACATTAGGACGAGATTCTCCTCCTATTCCTAATGGGCTGTAGGGGCACATAAGGACCGTTGTCAAAGCCCTCTTCTCTCATCTCGTCTAAAATGAATAAGACCTTCGACTTTGCTGACGTTAGGATGAGATTCTCCTCCTATTTCTAACGGGCTATAGGGACACATAAGGACCATTGTCAGGGCCCTTATCTCATCTAAAATGAAGGAGGCTTCGATTTTGCTCGCGTTAGGAACGAGGTTCTCCTCCTGTTTCTAATGGACTATAGGAGCATATAAGGGCTATTGTCAGGGCCTCTTTCCTCATCTCGTCTAAAATGAACGAGATCTTTGACTTTGCTCATATTAGGACGAGGTTCTCCTCCTATTCCTAACGGACGGTAGGAGCACATAAGGACCATTGTTAGAGCCTCTTTCTTTATCTCGTCTAAAATGAATGAGGCCTTCGACTTGCTCATATTAGGATGAGGTTCTACTTCTATTCCTAACATGGCCACTATTGATTGCTTCTTTCCTATCATCACATAGTTTTTGCACCAAGAAACAATAATGTTGAAATAAAAGAGTTTTATTGAAGAAAAATTATCGGTAGTATATTCTCAGATTCTCTGAGTTTTAAGATCGTGAGAGCGTTGTTCCTTCGAGCTTCTTCAAATGATAAGTTTCAGACTGGATGACCTCCTCTACTTCATACGGGCCTTCCCAATTTGGGGCAAGCTTTCCCTGACTCTGAAGCGAGAGATGGTGGCTCGCTGAAGTACTAAACCCCCCCAGAGATAGCGTTGATGATGCTGAAAGGTGGCCGATCTCCTTGTTGTTCCTTCCTCATTGATGGTTCTAGCTGCGGTAGCGTCTTTGGCTGATCTTCTCTTGCTTTAGGTCGGTGTCTGTGGAGTATTGAGAAGGACGTAGTTGTGAAACCTTCTGGGGGGAAATTTCTTTGCGTCCTTCCATCGGAGCTTCTTTGACGATGAGCTCGAGGAGGAGTTCGGACTCACTTGCACTCGAGGGGAGTCCATGAGCATGGTCGAACTTCATTCAGCCCTCCATCAACCATGGGTTTACTAGACTCATCCGTCTGCCGCTCTCCTGCGGCTCCCTCATCTCTCAATTTGAAGGCTTCTTCTGCTCGGACATATCCTTCAGTCCAAGCTAGCAAATCGACAAAGTTTCTGGGGTACTTCTTCTCTAGGAAGAATAGCAAATCATTCTTCTAAAGGTCGCCCTTGAGTGCGGCCATTGTAATAGACTGGTCCAGATTTTGGATCTCCAATGCAGCAGCGTTAAATTGGATGACATAAGTTTGGATAGATTCTCCTTCCTTCTGCTTGATATTCATTAGAAAATTCAAACCTCGATGCAGACGTTGACTGCTGACAAAGTGAGCCATAAATTGATGGCTCGTCTGGTCAAAGAAGAAAATCGTATCCGATTTTAATGCTGAGTATCAGTTTCTTGCTACTCTTTTTAAGATAGACGAAAAAGCTCGGCATAAGATGGCATCTGGTACACCATGGAGCAGCATCATAGTTTGGAAGGCCTCCGGATGATTGATCGGATCAAAAGTTTTGTCGTAGCTTTCAAACCAGAAAAAGCTCGAAGTTCGGCGGGATGGACTCTTGTATAATTTAGAGAGAGAAAGAGGGGATCGGTGCAGACGTCATCATAGTGAGCCGGGGTGACGTGGTCGAGCTCCTCAATTCGCCGATCCATCCTCCATAATTTCTTATCGAGGACGTCATCTCGATCATAGATCTTGAAAAGCTTCCGACTATTGATGGGAAAGGTTTCTTTCAGAGAAGAATCACGATCCGAGCAAGGATCCTCTACTCTCTATTTCTTCTTTCTAAGGATGATGGGTATGCTAGCCCAAGTGCTCCTTCTTAGGATCGATTTTTGATATTTCGATGGTAGATTTTCTGATGAAATCACCATCGGAGGCTGCCGCATGGCCTGCACCATTTCGGTGAGGCTCTAAACCCGCTGCATTAGTAGGTTAAATTGCTCTGAATCTACCATGATCATTGATGGAGGAGGAGGTTGAAGCATTGGTGATGGAGCAAGGACAGATAGATTTGGCCTAGATCTTGAAGAAGAAGATCCACAGAGTCGACTGAGCACTCCTTTAAGAACAAGGGTACCTCAGAAATAGAGAGCTCTTCCTCTAGCGTCAATCCTATTGGTGCAGAATTTGGTTGACACCGGATCGAGCTGGAGTTAAGGAGAAAGAGGTCGCAGTCGATGACTTGCAAAATAAAGTTTCATCTGGAGTCGGTGGTGATGGTTTCGGCAGGACCCTCCGACGATCAAGTCAGTTCTTTTGGCCAATAGAAATGAAGTGCTCAGACAAAAATTCAGTAAAATTTTGGAAAAGAGAAGAGAGCTTAGAGAAAATGTATCTGGAGGATCTCTTTTTATAGATGGAGCTTATAGCAAAATTATAGTGACGGTCATAACCGTTCGATAGTGGATCGCTCGGGATCACGTGGAGTTTGTTATGAAGAGATATGTCTGTTGCCGTAATACGATCATTCATTGAGATTTAATAGTCGAAGTTCAGAGGAAGCAGGCATTGATTGATGAAGAGCTTTGACATACATCAATTCCAGAGGAGTTCGGACTCCTTAAGAAAATACGGCTAGAGAGGATCATCCGAAAGAAATGCTAGCTGAAATCTGAAAGTAATCCGCTGGAGAAATTCGACTGAAGGAGAAGTCCGAAAGGAGTTCAGCTTTTGGAGGAACTTGACTGAAGGAGAAATTTGAAAGAAGTTTGGCTCCTGGAGGAATTCGACTGAAGGAGAAATTCGGAAGGAGTTTGGCTGATGGAGAAATTCGATTGAAGGAGAAGTCCGAAAGGAGTTCGACTGAAGTTCGAAAGAAGTTCAGTCGCTGGAGGGGTTCGACCGCTGGAGGAAGAATTTCTGGAGGAGAGGTCTGGAAGAAGTTCGGCTTTTGAAGGAATTCGACTAAAGAAGAAGTCCGAAAGAAGTTCGGCTCCTCAAGGAATCCGACTGAAGAAGAAGTCCAGAAGGAGTTCGGCTTTTGAAGGAACTTGACTGAAGTAGAAATTCGGAAAAAATTTGGCTACTGGAGGAATCCGACTGAAGAAGAAATTTGGAAGGAGTTCAGCTCCTAGAGGAACTTGACTGAAGGAGAAATTCGTAAGGAGTTTGGCTCTTGGAGGAATTCGACTGAAGAAGAAATTCGGAAGGAGTTCGGCTCCTGAAGAAATCTAACTGAAGGAAAAATTTAGAATAAGTTCGGCTGATGGAAAAATCCGACTGAAGGAGAAGTCCGGAAGGAGTTCGGCTGAAGTCCAAAAGAAGTTCGGCTGGGATTCGATCGTTGGAGGAGTTCGGCTATTGGAGGAGTTCGACTGGGATTTGATCGTTGGAGGAGTTCGGCTTGGGATCGATCGCTGGATAGAAAATTTTTTATCGAAACTCTTTCATGATTATCAGTTACATCAGACTAAGCATCAGACTGAACTTCGACGGAAGCATGATTTATCCCCAACAATGTTTATTATAGTTATATTGTTGAACCATGAAATCATTGCATGCCAATACCAAGCATGAGCTTATTCATGTTATCCACATGATAAACAAAGTATATAACCTCATTCATGCATCCGTTTTGTTGCTTATATCATTTGATGGATGGTTTTAAGTTTATTTCATGTTTCATTTGCAACCCTTTTTTTGCTATAAATAATGTTGGTTTTGTAAATCAGCTAGATTCTTACCTCGCAAATGCCAATACCTAGGCAAATCTAATAATCTCCCACTAATAATCTATTAATTTTTTAAAATCTAATAATCCAAAATCACACACACACATGTATTGAATCAGTAGCACATTATTATTTTAAAATAATTTCAAAAATTTTGAAAATCTTAATTTGTAAACTAACTAAAGTCCGACCATTAAACTAACCTCGTTTTTCTCTCTGAAGCGAGAGGTAGGCGATGGCACAGTATTGGCTTCTCAAGGATTGGCTCAAAGAGCAAGGGAAGAGATTATTAAAAGGAATAGGAGGATGAGTGGGAAGGGAAGAAAATACATGTAACAAAGGCCAGAACTCGCCTAACAGCAGACCATCCGGAGTTCGCCATGGCCAACTGTAGAGAGGAAGAGATGAATACGTACAAAGGATGAGAAAAGGTGGTTGTCCATCGGGACCCACAAGGGAGCGATTCATGGTAGAAAGAGAGAGAGAGAGATATGGGTGAAGAGGAGGAGGAAAGCAAGAAGAGATGAGAGACGACCTCTAACCTAATAATATCCACACAAGCACGGGAGGACGATAGAAGAGAAAGAAACCAATATCACGACTATCAGAAGAACAAGAGTGAGCGAGAGAGGGACAGACGGATGAGGGCATGGGGCAGTGGAAGGAGGGCAGACAAGTGAGGAAGAGAGCACGAGAGGGCTAGAGGCGGTTGAGAGGGGTGTATCGTGTGCGGGAAAAAGACCAGGGCGCGGTTCCGTTTCCACGGAGCGCGTCCGCTATCGTGGTCCTCGAGAGATACGGAAAAACGCCCCGTTTTCTTTGGTCGGGTGGGTAAAGCCTTTGTCCCGATTCCCAGAAACATCCACTAAGAAACTACCATATTATTCAAAATAATATTTTTTTAATCTTATCATATAATAAACTTTTGTAGATTCATATTTATGGCACACCACGGAGATAAGTAATCAAAATGAACATCATATTCATATTTATTTTATCTAAAAATATAAATATAAATATAAATATAATTTAATAACTAAAAATATAAATATAAATTTAATAATTAAATTTTATAATTATAAAATTAAAAATATTATTAAATAGATGATAAATCAAATTAATAGCATGTTTATATAGTTATATATTTTTTAAAAAATTTAATAAATAATATATAAAATTATGTAGGATTATAGATAAATTTGGATATTCAGATATGGACCAGGTAGTTGTCTATTCATATTCATATCTGTTGGTGCAGAAATCCGTCGCCGCCGGAGGTCGCCGCGATCGAGGCCGCTGGGCGCCGTCGGGGATCTGCAAAACGAAGTCCCGTCCGGAACCGGTGGGGTGGCGGCTCCGGCAGGACCCTCCGACGGTCAAGTTAGTTTTCGGCCAACAGTAATGGAGTGCTCGGAATGAGTTCCGGAGCTTAGAGATGTGGAGGAGAGCTTAGAGAGTCGAGAGTTCAGAGAGCCTAGCCTTAGTATGTCGGGAGGGGTCCTTTTATAGCGGAGCTTAGTTGATGGCGACGGCTGTGCCGTCTGGCAGAGAGTCGTCGGGCAGCATGGAGTTTGGTACGGAGAGGAAGGCGTCGTCCGGTAGATCGTGGGAGCCATACCGGCGAGTCGTGGGCCGCATGGAGTCCGGTACGGAGAGGAAGGCGTCGTCCGGTAGGTCGTGGGAGCATACCGGCGAGTCGTGGAGTCCGGTACGGAGAGGAAGGCGTCGTCCGGTAGGTCGTGGGAGCCATACTGGCGAGTCGTCGGCCGCATGGAGTCCGGTACGGAGAGGAAGGCGTCGTCCGGTAGATCGTGGGAGCCATACCGGCGAGTCGTGGGCCGCATGGAGTCCGGTACGGAGAGGAAGGCGTCGTCCGGTAGGTCGTGGGAGCCATACTGGCGAGTCGTGGGCCGCATGGAGTCCGGTACGGAGAGGAAGGCGTCGTCCGATAGGTCGTGGGAGCCATACTGGCGAGTCGTCGGCCGCATGGAGTCTGGTACGGAGAGGAAGGCGCCGTCCTGTCTTGCTGCAGGCGACAGTTCGTCCGATGGAGTTTGGACTTGTAACAGAGTTCGGCCGAAGGGGAAGCTGGGGGAGTTCGTCTGGCTGAAGGGTCGGCCATCTGTAGAGTTTCGGCCGCGGGACGGTTGCCGAGGAGTTCGACCGCTGAGAGGCCCGAAGAAGCTCGTCTGGCCAGTTGAAGGACTTCGGTTGCTAGTTGGTTCGGCCAGGGCTCGCTGAGGAGTTTGGTCGCCTAGGGTCGGTCCGAAGGGGTTCGACCACTTGCGCTCGCCTGAAGTCAATCCGAAGGAGTTCGGCCGTGGGGTCCGAAGGAGTTCGGCTGCATGGGCTCGCCTGGGGTCGGTCCGAAGGAGTTCGGCCGTGGGAAGTCCGAAGGAGTTCGACCGCGGGGTCCGAAGGAGTTCGGCTGCATGGGCTCGCCTGGGGTCGGTCCGAAGGAGTTCGGCCGTGGGAAGTCCGAAGGAGTTCGGCTGTGGGAAGTCCGAAGGAGTTCGGCTGCATGGGCTCGCCTGGGGTCGGTCCGAAGGAGCTCGGCCGTGGGCTCGTCTGGGGTCGGTCTGAAGGAGCTCGGCCGTGGGAAGTTCGGCAGGCGGAGGGAGTTCGGCCCGGAGCTTGGCGCAGGGGAGTTCGGCCTCTAGGCAGTTCGGCCGTGGCAGGGGCTCGGCCTGGCGCCTGGCGCTAAAGCTCTTCAGCGGCTACTGGTTACATTGGGCTGAGCGTTGGGCCGGGCTTCGGCAGGAGCGGGATTTATCCCCAACAGTAGCCCCCCCACTCCCGAGTTCAAAAATTGAAGGAAGGGAGTACCGAAACAGGCGACTGCCGAAGTCTTCTTCCAGGCTCCGCATTTGTTGCATCTGAAGCTCGGGGAGGTCTCATCTCCAGCCAAGATTGACGCTGAAGTTGAGGCTGAGGCTTGGGGGA
The DNA here is from genome assembly GCA_006176705.1 of Cocos nucifera. Taxonomy (NCBI): domain Eukaryota; kingdom Viridiplantae; phylum Streptophyta; class Magnoliopsida; order Arecales; family Arecaceae; genus Cocos; species Cocos nucifera. The sequence goes on along the minus strand of QRFJ01000007.1, from coordinate 3,620,711 downwards.
GACCTCATCTTCAGTCGATGTTTGGAGTTGAAATGGAACTCGTTTCCGGCTAAAGTCGATGAAGCTGATGTTGAAGCCGAAGTAAGACTCGCCTCCTTCGGTCGAGGTCGGATTTGAGCTCCTCGGGGGCGACATTATCTTCGTCAGTTGAAGTCGACTCGAGGGAGACCTCCTATCTTGCAGCCGAGGTTGAAAGTGCGCGCTCGGGGGAGATCTTATCTCCTACGGCCGAGCTTGTTTCCTCGGAGGGGATCTTATCTCCTGCGGCCGAAGTGAAGTGCGCGCTCGGGGGAGATCTTATCTCCTGCAGCCGAAGTGAAGCGCGCGCTCGGGGAGATCTCTCCTGCAGCCGAAGTGAAGTGCGCGCTCGGGGAGATCTTATCTCCGCAGCCGAAGTGAAGTGCGCGCTCGGGGGAGATCTTCCTGAGATTTATCTCCTGCAGCCGAAGTGAAGTGCGCGCTCGGGGGAGATCTTATCTCCTGCAGCCGAAGTGAAGTGCGGCTCGGGGGAGATCTTATCTCCCAGCCGAAGTGAAGTGCGCGCTCGGGGGAGATCTTATCTCCTGGGGAGATCTTATTATCTCCTGCAGCCGAAGTGAAGTGCGCGCTCGGGGGAGATCTTATCTCCTGCAGCCGAAGTGAAGTGCGCGCTCGGGGGAGATCTTATCTCCTACAGCCGAGCTTGTTGTTCGGGAGAGATCTTTATCTCTGGCCGAACTTTGCCTTCGGGAGAGATCTCATCTCTGGCCGAGGTTGCGGTTCGGGAGAGATCTTATCTCTGGCCGACCTTGTTGTTCGGGAGAGATCTTATCTCTGGCCGAACTTGTTGTTTCGGGAGAGATCTTATCTCTGGCCGAACTTTGCCTTCGGGAGAGATCTTATCTCTGGCCGAGGTTGCGGTTCGGGAGAGATCTTATCTCTGGCCGAATTTGCCTTCGGGAGAGATCTTATCTCTGGCCGAGGTTGCGGTTCGGGAGAGATCTTATCTCTGGCCGACCTTGGTTGTTCGGAGAGAGATCTTATCTCTGGCCGAACTTTGGCTCAGGGGAGATCTTATCTCTGGCCGAACTTTGCCTTCGGGAGAGATCTTATCTCTGGCCGAGGTTGCGGTTCGGGAGAGATCTTATCTCTGGCCGACCTTGTTGTTCGGGAGAGATCTTATCTCTGGCCGAACTTTGCCTTCGGGAGAGATCTTATCTCTGGCCGAGGTTGGTTGTCGGTTCGGGAGAGATCTTATCTCTGGCCGACCTTGTTGTTTCGGGAGAGATCTTATCTCTGGCCGAACTTTGCCTTCGGGAAGAGATCTTATCTCTGGCCGAGGTTGCGGTTCGGGAGAGATCTTATCTCTGACCGAGGTTGTTGTTCGCGAGAGATCTTATCTCTGGCCGAACTTGTTGTTCGGGAGAGATCTTATCTTGGAGATTTACTCTGGCTGCGGTTCGGGAGAGATCTTATCTCTGGCCGAACTTGTTGTTCGGGAGAGAGATCTTATCTCTGGCCGAACTTTGCCCTCGGGAGAGATCTCATCTCTGGCCGAGGTTGCCGCTCGAATTAGGACGAGGTTCTCTTCCTGTTCCTAACACGGCGACTATTGACTGCTTCTTTTCCAGCCATTACATAGTTTTTGGCGCCCAAAAATAATACACTGTTGGAAGGGAAGGACTTTATTGAAAGAAAGTTACTGGCAATTTTTTCTGAATTTTCTGTGATCCAGGGTCGTGGTAGTAGCATCGTTCCTCCGCGCTTCCCCACGCGGACGACCTTTTCTATTTCATTCGAGCTTCCTTGCGTTGAAGCGTGCTTCTGTTGGCTTCGACGCTGGATCCTGGAGTGATGTTGACGACGTTGTGAGGCGGCCGACTTTGTTGTTTCTCGTTACGGCAGCGCCCTGCACCGATCTTTAGACTGGCGTCGAATGAATCTACCCAGCCGCCCCTTTCTGATGAGTTCCTCGATTTCATCTTGGAGTTGGATGCATTCATCAGTGTCATGGCTGTGGTCGCGATGGTAGAGGCAGTACTTGCTTCGGTCACGTTTGTTTGGGGGAGACCGTAACCTTTCTGGTCTGGGGAGTTGGTCCTTAACTTCGGTGAGGATCTGTGCTCGGGGAGCATTGAGGAGGACATAGTCGCGAAATCCTTTGGGAGGTGGGCTTCTTCGCGCTTCTCTGCAAGCTCGAGGGGTTCGGGCCCGCCTGCTACCGGAGGGAGTCCGTGAGCGCGGCCGAACTTCATTCGGCTCCCTATCGCCTGTCAGCCGCTCCCTTAAGGTTTCTTCGTCCCTCAGCTTGAAGGCTTCTTCCGCACGGGCGTATCTCTCGGCCCGAGCTAGCAGATCGGCAAAGTCCCTGGGATACCTTTTTTCCAGGGAGAACAACAAGTCATTCTTCTGAAGGCCGCCTTTGAGGGCGGCCATGGCGACTGATTGGTCTAGGTTTCGGACCTCCAACGCGGCAGCGTTAAACCGGGTGACGTAGGCCCGGATGGGTTCCCCCTCCTTCTGCCTGATGGCCATCAAAGAATTCGAACCTCGGCGTGGTCGCCTACTACTGATGAAGTGGGCTGCGAACTGTTGACTCATCTGGTCAAACGATAAGATTGTTCTCGGCTTGAGCGTCGAGTACCAATTTCTGGCAGCTCCTTTGAGGGTAGAAGGGAAAGCCCGGCAAAATATGGCGTCCGACGCGCCGTGAAGCAGCATCGTCGTCCGGAAGGCTTCCAAGTGGTCGACCGGGTCGGCGGTCCCGTCGTAGCTTTCGAACTGCGGGAGCTTAAAGTTCGGCGGGACCGGTTCCTGCATGATTTTCTGCGAGAAAGGAGGGTCTGTACAAACGTCATCACCACGCGAGGGGGGACGAAGTTCTTCAATTCGCTGGTTCATTTCCAAGAGCCTTTGGTCCAGCAGGTCCTCACGGTCTCTGATCTCCAAGGCTTTCTGGTGAGATGGGCGCGAGGCTTCACCCTTGGTCGATCCATGATCCGAACAAGGGTTCTCCCTCCTCCGCCTCTCCAATCCGGGTATCGGAGGTCGGGCTGCCCAGGCCGGTCGCTCTTGGACCGGATCATCCGACTTCGGAGAGTCCCGCGTCGGTCGGGCTGGCACTGGGACTTGTTGGTGCAGCACCGCCTGCACCGCCTCCGTGAGACCACGAACGTGCTGGATGAGCTGGTTGAACTGCTCCGTATCCACTGCGGCTATAGACGGGGGCTGAGTCACCGGGGCCGGAGCAGGGACAGACGGACTCGGAGGGGATCGAGCCGCGGAAGCCGTCGAGCGCCGCGTCGAAGCCCTTCTGGGGGGCATTTCCTCTTTCCAGAGAAGGAATTCTGAAGAGGGAGAAGAGAGATCCGGAGCAGGGGAAGGAAATCGTCGCCGAGCACTCCTTTAAGAATAAGGGAACCTCGAAGGTTCAGGCCCTTCCTCTAGCGCCAATTTGTTGGTGCAGAAATCCGTCGCCGCCGGAGGTTGCCGCGATCGAGGCCGCTGGGCGCCGCCGGGGACCTGCAAAACGAAGTCCCGTCCGGAACCGGTGGGGTGGCGGCTCCGGCAGGACCCTCCGACGGTCAAGTTAGTTTCCGGCCAACAGTAATGGAGTGCTCGGAATGAGTTCCGGAGCTTAGAGATGTGGAGGAGAGCTTAGAGAGTCGAGAGTTCAGAGAGCCTAGCATTAGTATGTCGGGAGGGGTCCTTTTATAGCGGAGCTTAGTTGATGGCGACGGCTGTGCCGTCTGGCAGAGAGTCATCGGGCAGCATGGAGTTTGGTACGGAGAGGAAGGCGTCGTCCGGTAGATCGTGGGAGCCATACCGGCGAGTCGTGGGCCGCATGGAGTCCGGTACGGAGAGGAAGGCGTCGTCCGGTAGGTCGTGGGAGCCATACTGGCGAGTCGTGGGCCGCATGGAGTCCGGTACGGAGAGGAAGGCGTCGTTCGGTAGGTCGTGGAGCCATACTGGCGAGTCGTCGGCCGCATGGAGTCCGGTATGGAGAGGAAGGCGTCGTCCGGTAGATCGTGGGAGCCATACCGGCGAGTCGTGGGCCGCATGGAGTCCGGTACGGAGAGGAAGGCGTCGTCCGGTAGGTCGTGGGAGCCATACTGGCGAGTCGTGGGCCGCATGGAGTCCGGTACGGAGAGGAAGGCGTCGTCCGGTAGGTCGTGGGAGCCATACTGGCGAGTCGTCGGCCGCATGGAGTCCGGTACGGAGAGGAAGGCGCCGTCCTGTCTTGCTGCAGGCGACAGTTCGTCCGATGGAGTTTGGACTTGTAACAGAGTTCGGCCGAAGGGGAAGCTGGGGGAGTTCGTCTGGCTGAAGGGTCGGCCATCTGTAGAGTTCGGCCGCGGGACGGTTGCCGAGGAGTTCGACCGCTGAGAGGCCCGAAGAAGCTCGGCTGGCCAGTTGAAGGACTTCGGTTGCTAGTTGGTTCGGCCAGGGCTCGCTGAGGAGTTTGGTCGCCTAGGGTCGGTCCGAAGGGGTTCGGCCACTTGCGCTCGCCTGAAGTCAGTTCGAAGGAGTTCGGCCGTGGGGTCCGAAGGAGTTCGGCTGCAAGCTGGCTCGCCTGGGTCGGTCCGAAGGAGTTCGGCCGTGGGAGTCCGAAGGAGTTCGGCCGCGGGGTCCGAAGGAGTTCGGCTGCATGGGCTCGCCTGGGGTCGGTCCGAAGGAGTTCGGCCGTGGGAAGTCCGAAGGAGTTCGGCTGTGGGAAGTCCGAAGGAGTTCGGCTGCATGGGCTCGCCTGGGGTCGGTCCGAAGGAGCTCGGCCGTGGGCTCGTCTGGGTCGGTCCGAAGGAGCTCGGCCGTGGGAAGTTCGGCAGGCGGAGGGAGTTCGGCCCGGAGCTTGGCGCAGGGGAGTTCGGCCTCTAGGCAGTTCGGCCGTGGCAGGGGCTCGGCCTGGCGCCTGGCGCTAAAGCTCTTCAGCGGCTACTGGTTACATTGGGCTGAGCGTTGGGCCGGGCTTCGGCAGGAGCGGGATTTATCCCCAACAATATCTATTTTTTTTATTGATATAAACATGAATACAAAGTTAGTTGAATCCTTAAATTTTTATTCATATGATTTAGATATGGAAATGGATCCGGATGGTTATTATCCATGCTACTTTCATCCCTACTCGTATATGACACGATGAAAACTTAAGCCATGAAACTAGATGTAACACATGACAAGTATAGGGACTCTCATGTTTGGTTTTACACCTATAAATAGCAAGTTAGCAAGACATAGTGCTGTTCTACAGCTTGCCCTTAAGATCAATCACTATGCTGCCTCAACTTAATGTACACTGCTGGCTTTACAGTTATGTCATTATCTTTTCTTTGTTGATGAACGCGGTTTGAGAAATGAAGCGTATTACACGCTTTGATTATTTGGCACTTTGGACTTCGACAGTCATGAGTGTTAAATTTAGTTGTCTGACTGTTAAAAGCCTAGTATTCTCTTCCCAACAAATCTTCGCTGTTGCAACTTGCATATTCCCAAATTTAATTAATACCTTGATATAATAAACAAGCTGCCATTAATTTCAGTTGAAGGAACGGTTTTTGGCGATAACCATTATAATATGGGTCTCGTTAAGGAGCATTTAATGCTCCTTTGAAACAGCAAAACACATGATCCAAAAAAATGATATTAAAAATAAAAATTATTTTTTTTATAAAAATAATTATATTCATTATATTTTTATAATAATTTTTATCTTTAATATTATTTTAATTTATATATTTTATTATTTCTAAAGAGATTAAATGCTCCTTGAGTGCCCCAAAACCCTATCTATTATATCTTTCACAATAATTTTTAACTTTAATATCATCTTAATCCATATGTTTTACTGATTTCAAAGAGCATTAAATGCTTCTTAGGGCATTTGTTAGCAAAATCCTATCTATTATATCTTTTATAATAATTTTTTTAATATTATTTTGATTCATATATTTTATTATTTTTAAAAAAAATATTAAATACTCCTTAAGAAGTGCCCTGAAAATCCTTATAATATTACAAGAGCTGCCAGAGTGGTTCTTAGAAAACACGATATTAAATGCATATAAGCAAAATAACTAGCACTACAGTGGCAGACCAAGTCATAATGGCTGATTGGGTTGGAAATGATATTGGTAATTTATTGATATTCTAATAGTTATTTGAATACCAAATATTTCAAGCGACCGGATGGGGGAACTCAAAACACCATTACCTTTGCCGTAATACACTGTTATAAACCACAATGGTAACCGTAGGAGACATTATAACACAGCAATTAGTAGTCGAGAGAGAGAGAGAGAGAGAGAGAGAGAGAGAGAGAGAGAGAGAGAGAGAGAGAGAGAGAGAGAATTTTGGTCTTTTTTCTTGTTTATTGGTGAATGCCCATTATGTTATATATATATATATGACAGAGTTGCTTGTTATTTTTATTCTTTTTTAAATAAGCCGGGAGGCTTTAGTGGGCAACAAAACAGGGAGTAGCCCATCCAGCAGAGCTTCCCCAATTGGGCTGGGCTACGAGCCCATCAAGCCATCCCACAACCATGGCTAGTAGGAACGCGATAATTCTATCTTGTGAATATGATGTACCCATGACCGGCGAGCAACTAAAATAGAGGCCAATTTTTGGATTCTGCATTGAATAGATAAATATACATGTTATTTGACGAGGATTAATATTTAACTTGAGCAGCTCTGAGGAAGGTTCGCTGTTATTATGGATCTCTACTAAAGTCATCGATGTTATAATAGCTATAATGACTGTTATTTATCTCAAAACTGTCAAAACCGTTTATATCGTGCTGTTATAATAACTGTTTTTTTTTTTTTTTTTGCCATAAAAAAATAATAACTTTCATTTCTACATTAAAATAATTACTTTTGAAATGGCTGTTATAATGTTTATAATACATATTCAAATCTTGGTGAAGGGTAATGTGGAAGTCTCATTTAAAATAACCACGAGTGCTCAAGTTGACATAACCTTCCTTATGGTTTGGATTCCGTTGACGGATCCCACTCATCAAATCAAGCAGCCCCAAAGTCACAAGGGAATCGCGTTTCACTTGGAATACAAAGTCTAAACTTTAAACCATCAAATTAGTAAGATTTGATGCTGTCCCTTCCCTTGTTTCTTGCGCGTTTCCCATTCCATAATCCATAAGCGAGAGTAGAGATGATATAGCAGAGGAATAAGGCAAAAAAAAAGAAAAAAAAGAGCGATCGCTGGGACAGGTAAAGCATGAAAGCGAGGAAAAAAGGATATTTTTTTTCATGTTAGGGATACCAAAATATCAGACCTAGTGTTCTTCAGGAAAATAACTTGAAATTATACGTGTCTCTCAAGTCCAACTTTAAATAGACTCTCCATATTGAATTATATAAATCTACTATATATATATATATATATATAATAATATTCTATAAAGAAGTATTATGGTATTGCCATCTTATCATTTTAAATGATTTTAATCATACAAATGAATTATTATTTTATTATTAATAATAATTTAAAATATTATTTTTAAATAATAATAAAATAATATTTTATTATTTAAAAAAATAATATTTTAAAAATAAAAGTAGAAAATGGATAAGAATACTTCATGGAGGAGTATTATAGTGTTACCACCTCAGCATCTCAGATAATTTTAGTTTTGCCATGTAGACTATTATTTTATTATTAATATTAATTTAAAATAATATTTTTTAAAATAAATAAAATAATATTTTAAAAAATTTAAAAATTATTTTATAAATAAAAGTAGGGAAGGGATAAAAATACTTTATGAAGGAGTATTGTGGTGTTGCCACCTCAGCATTTTAGATAATTTTAATTGTACCACATAGATTATTATTTTATTATTAATAATAATTTAAAATATTATTTTTAAATAATAATAAAATAATATTTTAAAAAAAATATTTTAAAAATAAAAATAGAAAAGGAATAAGAGAGAAAAATATTTTAAAAAAATTATTATTTTTTTAAAAAATAAAATATTATAAAAATAATAATAATATTTTTTAAAAATATTATTTATTATTATTTTAAAAAGATAACATATCATTTTCTAATCTTAAAAATAATAACATATTAATATATTTAAAACAATACTCTATCGAGTATTGTGGTGTTGCTATCTTAGCATCTCAGATAATTTTAATTATACCACATGAATTATTATTTTATTACTAATAATAATTTAAAATATTATTTTTAAATAATAATAAAATAATATTTTAAAAAATTAAAAAAATAATATTTTAAAAATAAAAGTAGGAAAGGATAAAAAAACTTTATGGAGGAGTATTGTAGTGTTGCCACCTCAGTATCTCAGATGATTTTAGTTGTGCCATGTTTATTTTATTATTAATAATAATTAAAAATATTATTTTTAAATAATAATAAAATAATATTTAAAAATTAATATTTTAAAAATAAAAATAGAAAAAGAATAAGAGATGAAAAATATTTAAAAATTTATTATTTTTAAAAATAAAATATTATTAAAATAATAATATTATTTTAAAAAATATTATTTATTATTATTTAAAAAGATAACATATTATTTTTTAATCTTAAAAATAATAATATAATAATTTATTTTTAAAAAATAATATTTTTATCACATCTTAGATGATTTTAGTTGTGCCATATGAATTATTATTTTATTTTTAATAATAATTTAAAATATTTTTTAAATAATAATAAAATAATATTTTAAAAATTAAAAATAAATAATATTTTAAAAATAAAAATAGAAAAGGGATAAGAGATGAAAAATATTTTTTAAAAATTATTAATTTTAAAAATAAAATATTATAAAAATAATAATAATATTTTAAAAATACTAATTTATTATTATTTTAAAAAGATAACATATCATTTTCTAATCTTAAAAAAAATAACATATTAATTTATTTTTTAAAAATAATATTTTTATTATTTTTTAAAAATAATATATTTTGATATTTGAATCCATCAAATCAGATCAAATATAATAAATTATTTATAAATAAAATATGGTACTTTATTGATTTGAAAGCTAAATTTTTATATTTAATAGCCTCCAAAAGTTTGAAGAATATATGATAAGAAGTGAGGAAGTGGGGTATGATTAGGATCGGTATTTGCTGAGAAAGAAGGGGAGCCGTGGTAAGGTGGTAGAGAGATGGGGCGGCGTCGGCGGGTGTGAAGAAGGTATAAGAACAGGAAGAGGAAAGAAAAATAATAAAAAAATATTATTTTTTTAAAAAATAAAAAAAAAAAGAAAGTTTCTCTCTTTCTTCAATGATGATGCCGGGGGCGGCAGAGTACCAACAGGGATGCCGGAGAATGCGATCGAGATCGATATTTATCAAGAAGATATGAGAAGAAAAAAAGGGTACAATCGGGATCGATGTTTATCGAAAGAGAAAGAAAGCTATGGTGGGGGCAATAGAAGGTGCTGACGAGTGCATAAAAGATATAAAAATAAAAAAATAAAATAAAGTAAAATATTATTTTTTTAAAATAATAAAAAATATATTATAACTAAAATAAAATAAAATAAGATATTTTTAAAAAATATTTATTATAAATATTTATTATTAAAAAATTAATAATTATAACTATAATTATCCATGCACCTCCGACTAGTTATACATGTGCTACAAGAAATATAAAAATTAGCGATGCTTTTTTCTAGCAGTTTTGAAAAAGCACCGGAAAAAGTATCAATCTTACTAGCGGCCATGAATAACCGCTGGGAAGAGCTTATGTTATTCGTGCAGTCCAAGTTATCCCAGCAATTTTTTATATCCACTTAAAAAAAATCTTATTTTTTCCAATAAAATCGTTGGGAAAAGTCAACATGATCCCAGCAATTTTCTAAATCCACTGGACAAAGTTTTTATATTCCCAACGGTTAGTTAAAATTTCTAGAAAAAGTCTTTATTTTATCTTAGCAGTTTTTTAATCGGTTGGGGAAGGTCCATTTTATCCCAGCGATAGTTTGCCGAAAATGTCTATGCTATTCCCTATAGAATGTTGGAGAAAATTTATGCCAAAAATTAAAATCTTAGACATGTGAGACTCTAAATATTTTATTATTTTTTAATAAAATCATAATTAATCTAAAATATTTGATTAAATCATACATCATGTATCTTTCATGCATCCTGCTTTTTCCGCACACCGCAATTTGTTTTCAGAAATCTTAAAGGACGGTCCAGAATCGATCAGCATTGTAAATGGTGCATTGCCCTCTATTTCACGCGTCCCTTCTTCTTTCGCGCATGGATGGTTCCTTTTTTCTGGAAACCTTAAGGAGCAACGACCGATCAGCGAAATATAAACGAGCTTCATTACAAAGTCTAACAACGATGGCACATATCCTTTTGTCGTGTTAATGGTACTCCAGAGAGCAGCTTAATACAACCTTAATTTTTATATATGTGATGGACGATGACGCACCAACAATTTTTAATAACTTGCACTGCTGGAGAGCTAAAAAAATCCATACATCAATCCTGGAAAGATCTCCATGTTAGGCCTTGTGCCTGCCCAAGAAAACCAATGAATATATAACAACGTTTCCCAAATTATGCCTGCCCAAGAAAAGATCTCCATGTTAGGTGTACGGGATTCTAAATATTTTATTACTTTTTATCATAATTCATAACTAACCTAAAATATCTGGCCAAATTATGCATAATTAATATTTTGTACATCCCTATGTCTTCCGTGCACGGTATTTTTTTTTATTTTCGGGGTTGCTTACGTGTCCCTTCTTCTGTGCACGATATATATATATATTTTTTAAGAAACCTTAAAGAGCCAAAACAATCAGCATGTATCGCCCTCTCTTTCATGCGCTCCTTTTCCTTCCGCGCGCGGGTGTGTTTTCCTTTTTTTTTTTTTTTTCTTTTTTTGGAAACCTTAAAAGGCATTATCCTATCTTTCATGCATTCTTTCTTCTTCTTGTACGTAATCATGAATCATCCTCGTACTTCTCCTTTGCATCCATAGTTCATGTGAGCTCCTCTTAATCTTTTCTTCTTCTATTCTATCTTTTATTTTATTTTTAAAATTATATTATTTTTTGGATAGATTGTGCAATTTGGGTGCTTTCCTCTCCTACATCATCTTCGTCAAGGCCAGCACCTCCCTCATCTATGCCATCTTCATCAAGACTAGCGCCTCCCTCCTCTTCGACTTCCTCAAAGCTTCCCTCTAAATTTTCTTCTTCAAAGATGGTCAGTTATCCGAAATCTCTCCATCTTCCCTCCCTTCTAATTGAAAACTTCATTGCTTTCACAATTCAACTTGATTTCTTTCTATTAGTATGTATCAGCAAGTCAAATAAATAGATCAATCAATTGCACATTGCATGTATATAAATGAAATATATATATATATATAAAGAGAGAGAGAGAGATAGTATCTATCAACAAGTCAGATAAATAGATCAATCAATTGCACATTGCATGTGTATATATATATATATATATATATATATATATATATATATATATAGAGAGAGAGAGAGAGAGAGAAAGGTAGACTGGGCTCCGCTCGATCAGATCCCAGTTTATATTCGATCAGATCTCTGACCGTTCGATCGACATGCATCTTCGAAAATAAATGCCTGAAAATGCGCGTCTGCTAAAAAAAATAGGCAAGCACCTGCATCTAAAAAAAATTTAAAAAAAAAGGCTTACAGGTCTACTGAAAAAAAAAGTATAAAAAAAAAAGCCTACAAGCCTACTAAAAAAATATGTAAAAAAAAAAATGCCTATTAGAAACAAAAAAGAAAAAAAAGAAAAAAAACAAGAAGGCACCTAAAAGGCACTTATAGGCGTCTTTCCTTTTTTTTTTAAGATATTTTTTTTTTACAAGTTTTCCTTCAACAGGCCTGTAGGCTTTTTTTTTCTGAATTTTTTTTTTCAGGCACAGGCACGTGCCTTTTTTTCAGCAGACATGCCTTTTCAGATATCTATTTTCGAAGATGTATGCTAATCGAATGGTTGAAGATCCGACTAGATATGAATTAGGATCTGATCGAGCGAAGCTTAGTCTACCTCTCTCTCTCTCTCTCTCTCTCTCCCTATATATAAGTAGTAGATGGGTCAAATATACATAAACCAGCTATTACTTATAATCCATTATCATCCCCATATTTTAGTCTAAAAAAAAAAGACTAAATTCTTGATGATGCAGAGGGACACCTTAACTTCTATATTCAATGCCACTGTCATAAATCATATGTTCTTTTATGAAAAAGGTTTACAAATCAAATACTAATCTCTAGTTTTGTGAACTACTTCACAAGAGAGCCTAATACCATTCCATCAAGGAAAAGCAAAAAAAAAGGGTCACTTGATACCAATGATAGATGGGAAAATTGCAAACGCTCAAAAAGTTGTGTTCGGATCTTTTGAAATTAATATTTGAATGTCATTCTAGGTCTTCCTTATAACAACATATACCAGTGTATACATTGCAGAATTCTATATGTATCCTTACATCTTGTCAAAAAAGGAGAAAAATGCCATTCCAATTATTTCTATTGCTCATGTACAGTGATACATGATATGATACAAGAAAAGGCATCTACTCTTGTGATAGCTCAACATGAACGTAGCTGAAAACAATGCCTTACATATTACATTGATGTTTGTCGGCTCACAAGCTTTAAGTTTTGTTTTTCCTTTTCTTTTTTTGTGTGTTATTTTTTCATTTTGTTTTATTCTTCAATGGATGGCCCAAGTTAGGTATTTGGCATTATCCATTATTCTTTGGAACTAGGATTTAGGACACCTCTTCTCCTTCCAATTCCCTTTTGTTATTTATTTTTTTCATTACGAAGTATAAATAGAAACAAATTAAGTGGCCAAACTTTAACCTCATCCCAAGTGCCTAACTCTTTAAAGAGGATCCTAACTAGTTTGAATTGACTCAAACTTGACACAAAAATGATTTGATCCAGACCAAACTCGGACCAATTCGAGTACTCTTTAATTTTTCATGACTAATAATCTATGCATGTGAGTAATAATCTATCTTATGCAATAACTAGCTTGAGTCATGAATCTAGTATGCTAGTCAAACTAAACAATGAGGTAAATGATAAACTTTATGGAAAATCCTAATCATTTTGATCACCACCTCGATGCCGTAATTTGAAAGTTAGGCATTGCAATTAAACAGCATGAGGCATGCAATTAGGATGTAAGGTGGGTAAATAGGGATATATGCTTAATTCACTATTTATGTCATACACTGACAGTTTGCTTTATTATGTGCTTAAATTATCATTTATGTTATGCAGGGATGTGTTGCGCCATTGTAATTATTATCACAGCATCACTTTGTTAACTACGTACTGCAATTTTTTTTTATATGGTAGAAGAAAATTTTATTTTGTTGTTTTGAAACTATTATACTTCACTGCTAATTATGAAGCTATAGCTTCTTGTATTTACAAAAAAAAAAGGCATAATATCTTCTTTCAATAATCCCACTTCTGAATAATAATTATTCAATTCTAAAATTGTTTTAGTAGAGAGAGGGAGCTATGCTTGTCTTATTCTTCTTAGTAAAGGGCTCATTCTATTAGAAGAGGGCAGTCCAGGACCTATAATACTAGGCGGGGTTGGCCCTTCATCTTGTTTCTTTCTGAGATCAGAACGGGCTAATCCTTTTTTTCATTGTTTTCGTGCAAAAGTTTCATGGTGTGGTTAGAGATTTATATATGAGATATTGAATATAATATACGGTTAATAAGAAGAGAGGACGAGGACCTACACAATGTGTTAAGTTATAGAAGTCCAATGAGCACCTGCTTGTTGATGTAAATAAATCAAGCTAGCTTGTAGAAAAAAATATAGCAAAATATGCTAACTTCTTAGGCACAATTGCTCGAAGAGGCAATTTGACCCCTATTACGTGCACAAGTTGGAAAGCAGTGCCATTGAACTTGAAGGAGAAGATGTGGGAGATAGTGCTAGTATGTCACATTTTTTAATATTATCTATTTTTAGTTTAAATTATATTTATTTTTATTATTATATGTGTTGTAGAGTAAGGTCTAAATTCACCTGATGGCCAAAGACTGAAGTATATCTTCTCTTTTCACCAAAATGGAAGGATTGGAAAAATGAACTTAAGCAACATTACTTTGATATATATGAGAGTGATGAGGAGAAGAGGAATGCTATATGTACTGATTCGAGAGTTCTTCAAGATCAATGGCATATATATTTGCAATTTCTCCTCTCAGATGAAGCAAAGGCAATCATAAAGTAGTACATACATTTATTAATAAATTTTATATTTAATTAATTTTAAAACTTTATCACTCATAAAAAAAATGTAGTGAGACCAATAGTAACAATCATGCAATGCAAAAGATGATGCACACACTACAAGAGTTAAAAGCTTTGCTATAATCAATCACAAAGAGGTACTTCAAATTTCTTATGTACTATTTGACATACTAATGTATCAATTGTACTACTACAATATTTGTGATTTATAGGCATAGAAGAGGCCTGATGGCTTGCATCCTACAAGAGCTGGGCTTTTTATTTTGACATATTAACATAAAGATCAAAGACCTATGAATGAGGAGGCTGTAGAGATTACTGTTTGTGATGAACCATATGAAAATGTTGTAGATTTATTGCCATTGTATTCAATGAATCATTGCTAAATCGATGATTGTTAAATGTTATAGTAATAGTTTCATGAACGCATGATAGCTATACAAGTACTGATACAATGAAGCATGAGATTGCTTCTGTTTACTCAAAAGTTTTTGGACATGAGAGACATGGACAAGTTCATATGGCAGGAAAGGGTGTAGCACCTAGTGATATATGGGGCAAAATAAGTCATTTTGAGTACATGAGGACTGCTACATAGGTTAGAGAAAAGCTTCAAAAAGTAGAGAAAAAGTTGAGTATTGTAACTCAAAAAAATATTGATTTGAAGGATAAATATTTCCAAGTACAAACCAAGCTATCTTCAATGTGACAAATTATAGAGAATTTACAAAAGCAACATTATCAAGAGCCCTAATCTGATGGGAGAATGGCCCACTATTTCATACCACACAAGTACATAACAATCAAATATGAAAATTATTTTAAATCTGAAAATAATGTTGCACCTTTTATTTAAAAATTTTGTATAGGTCAATGATGTATATGGTGATCCTGAGGGCCCGCTGATAAATCCAATTGGCTCGTTATCATCAAGTCAGTTTATTCTAACACATTAGGTAACATTTGATTGATAAATATTTTTGGACAATTTTCTAATGGTATATAACCATGATTGTTTTTTATGATTTGATAAAAAAGTCAAGACAAGATCCACAATATAAAGGAATTCATATAATGGCATTATAAGAGAATAATATAGTTTAGTTGCACTATTATTCTTAAGATCTATAATTTACATTATAATCACATTCATATTATCCTGTTACTAACTTACTATTGCCATTATCCTATGATTTAGTTCTCTTTTGCTATTGTTTTTTATAAACCTAATGTTACATACTGACTTCTCATAAAAATATTTAGTATATACTTGCATAGTTTTATTAATAGTCTTTTTAGCTTTCCTAGTTTCTATAGAAAAATATTGGAATCATTGTATGAAGTTTCAATTCAAGTATGTTTCAGAGTTTGTAGGGATTAATATATTAATTTCTTAATTGATTGATTGCTGAAACTTAATTCTATTGTTTACTGTTTCAAGTTGTGCATTTTAGAGTTGGCTGTTCATGCTTGTTAAGGAACCATCAATTTGAATTCTTTATTTAATTATAGAGGAATCGGGATAAAAGAATATCAAGATAAATTGATCATCCTCTAATACTTCTTACTTAAATTTATTAGACATGATTTAATCATATTTTTGATATTGATTTACTTGGAATTCATAAATATTGATAAATCAAAAACATCATTTGTAGAAAGGAAATGATATTATCTTGAAGAGTTCTAAATGTGGCCATACAACTGAGGTGGCACATATGAAACTCTTATAAGTAAAAATCCAGCTAAGAAGGTACATAAAGTACTGCTTTGGGGACCGAATGTTGAGAGATCTAAGGGTGCAAAGTGAGCCTCCAATCAGGACTAATGGGACCATAGAAAGTAAATAGCGATGCTGTTGGGTCAAAATTGCATGGCCTTCTACTTTTGTACGTCTTGCAGATTATTATCATTCTTTTTAATTAACTTTTATGACATTTTACATATTATTGACTTATGAGTTAATTATGATTTTACTTTTTTTTTTTTTTGCAGAATGAACTTGCCAATAAATGATGAGTGCATGGCTCTTACTAATTATATACTTTTTTATTTTGTGTGATGGGGACAAGATAGTTTTTCTTTTATCAAAACTTTGAAGCACATGTCTATTATTTTACTTAATAGAGTTAAATATTGATCATTATTTTTTTCTTACATTAAAAGTTTCTCTTCTGGAAACTTTTTTTTTGCTTATGGAGTAATGTATTCTAGTCATTTGTAGAAGTTAAATTTAGCATTTTAATTACTTAATTCATATTAATTTATTTTAGTATATCATATGGCTTTGAGAGGCAATTAAAAATAGAATTAATGTGTATGCTAATACTGAAATTACCAAGTTAATTACTTTTTAAAAATATATTATATATCAGATATTGCTAGGAGATGAAATGGATGTTAATGATTGTTCCTAATGAAAATAATTGCCATTAAAAGATTGTCCCCAGTAATCAAAACTACGGCTAAAAAATTGTCTCTAGCGATTATAACTGCTGCTAAAATATTATTCCCAAGAGTCCTAACTGCTGCTAATATGTTATCCCTAGCGGTCATAAACATTGCAGAAAAATTATATTTAGCAATCAAAACCACTGCTGAAATATTGTTTTCGTCGATCAAAATTACTGCAGAAATATTATTCCCAATAGTCATACCTGCTGGTAAAAGATTATTTCCATCGATCAGAATCGCTGCTGAAAATATATTCCCAGTAACTGTTAAAGACTATTAGTAGCAGTTACGAACGTGGATGAAAGCTTCCATAGAGAAAAAAAATATACTGCTAAATCCTAAAATAATCACTACTAAAATATTACTTTTTCCAACGGTAGTCATCAAATGTCTTAAGTTGACCTGGATAAAATTTAGTCAACCTAGATCTCACCCACCTCAACCATATTATTGAGGTGACACCATAAATTATGCTTATTTGCTCAAATGCCTTCCGCTGAAAAAGAACAAAAAAAAAAAAAAAAAGACATGAAATATCACGATCGGCAAAGCACCATTTTAGGCTGATCTTAGGTTCGATACCAGCCTGTAGCCAGTATCACCTATTTGACCTACATCCTACCCAAACCCAGTTAGGAATTAAAAACTAGACAACATAACTTCGTTCCGGCCTGGTTCTTTAGAGAACCCTTTACTCCAAAGACATTATCATGGGTCAAACAAAAAATTGCCACTGTTCTTGAGAGAACTCTTTCAGAAAATATTTAATTTCAGGTTTGCAGAGTCCATTGTACGGGGGGGGGAGGGAGAGAGACAGAGAGAGAGAGAGATGGGGTGGCGAAGGATGTATAAATGAAACAAGGTTTATGGTTGAATTTTCTGTTGGCAAAGGAAATAATGTTGTCGCAATAAGAAAAAGTGGTAGGATATATTTTCTGTGCTTTTGCAACTGGTGGAATCTAGCCTTGCCACCTGGAACATAATATTCCGTTATGTTCTACGGTACACCATTAGCACGTATGCCAAGTTGATGCAGAAAGCATCGTGGTTTTTTGATCCTTCTCTTCCTTTCAACTACTTTATCCCTCGTTTCTTGACAAGGGAGGAAAGAAGACTTTGAACAACACTCGTAAGAATGCTTTACTTGTTTCATTGCCAGCACATCCCTTTAAAAATTAAGGCCACCAATCTCCCTCTGGGATCCTAGTTCTCAGCCTTTCAAGATTTGCTGCTCACCTTGTTCGTGGAGTGCACAAGGGTCAAATTTCATGGGACTTTTAGGAACCATCATCTGGCATCTTGATACAGTTCTTGGGTAAGACAATTCAGCGCATAGTTCGCAACATAAACAGTAAACCCAACAGAACTATTGATGCAAATAACATACAGTAGCTAATTAAATGCTGACATCAAGTAAGAGCCTTTATAACAAAATTTCCTTCTTTTGGAGAGAATTCGATAGGCAAAGTACTATCACTAGTATATAAGGTTCCAAAAGTTCCAGAAAATTCGGATCAATTAAACCAGCATAATTCAAAATTAATATGCTCACTACCTTAAATGATTTGCTCTTTATTGTAATATTTTTATAATTAATTAATGCAGCGGTCAGCCAGCTTTTTACATTTTTTGAAGCTACTTTCCCTTTCTCTTATGTTGTTTGAGATTTGTCTTTTACATACAAAAGTCTACAATTAATCTACATGTTATTTTAACATTGAAGCTGATGGTTTGTTTGTATGTTTCAAATCAGCGCAGGCGTGATGCTGCTGTATCCTCTGTAAGTGTTCCATATTGATCCCAGCATCTGTAAGAAATTAATCCTTTCTAAAGATGTCACACTAATCAAATTTTTATAACTCTTACACGATTTGGCGATCAGATACGCGTCGATGCGTGCAATTGAGAGCCCTTCTTCGTTAGATGACCAACAATGGCTGACATATTGGATGCTGTATTCGTTAATCACCCTTTTCGAACTCACTTGCTGGAATGTTCTCCAATGGTAATTTGATATATACTAATATTCTTCATGTTGCAGTTAGTTATTTCACAAATTTATATAAGAATTAAGAAAGACATGAAATCATTTGGTTTACGTAACCATTATATTACAGGTTTCTACTTTGGCCTTACATGAAGCTTGTATTCTGCCTCTGGTTGGTGCTACCAATCTTCAATGGAGCTGCCTACATCTATGAAAATTTTGTGAGGAGGTATGTCAAGATTGGGAATTATGCGGGATCAAGGTACCCAGAAGACCAGAGGAGAATTCTGCAGATGTTGAACCTTGATTCCAGAAAGCCAGTGGAGCAATACATCGAGAAATATGGATCAGAAGCTTTCCAAAGGGTTGTCGAAGCAGTAAGTAGGAGATCCCTAGGGTGCAATTCTTTTCAACCTGAAAGCATTAGAGAGACAAGCTTTTTATTGTTGCTGCGTTTGTATTTTTCTCATTTTGTTTTGGTTATCTAGAGCACATGTTGCTCGTTAATAAATTATGGGAATTCTTATAAAATTTCAAATGGTGCAGGCCAGAAAGGAGGCCAAGAAACGCTGAACAAGATGCTAGAAAAGGATGCTCTCCCACTTCTTCTTTTGTCAACATTAGAGAATACTGTTATGTATGGTGAAGCTATTATAGTGTGACAAAATTCTAGGGTGTCAAAACGACCAGTTGTGATGAATGGCTAGTTTAAGAATCTGTAAATAAGAAAATAAGATCTGAGGTTGTGATTGTGCATTAGGACATGTCGATCAGGTTGTTTGTTCCATATATTCTCATCGATAAAGATTTAAGAAGGAAATCAAGCAAATATCTGTCCAGATGTTCAAACATATTATTTACTTCCTTGGAAGTTCTAAGCCTTTTTTTTTTTTTTCCTGAAAATTAATTGCTGATGCAACACTTGATGATTGCTTATTCTGATGTTGGTTTCTCAAGCGACCTTCCTTTCAGGAATGGTAGCTGTTGAGTCCCTATGGGAACTTGTTGCCTTGTTGGATCCCCTCCAGAGCAAAATGAGGGAGAAAGAAGCCTATTCTTGAAAGCAAAACTAATACGAGCAGAATTACTGCTACGTACATATGAATCAAGAGGACATAAGCGGCAAACGCGAGGGCAAAAGTGGCACTATCTTGGGCTTATTAATGAATCAACCAACACATGCTACAAAAGGAAGTTAGCGTAATTTTCAAATTTTGTATTATGCTTCATCATTAGAAATACTGGGTAATAATTTTCACTATCAAATAAATAATATATTTAAAATAAATAATCAAATAACATTTAATATGATTAACAATGATTTTAATAAGTATTAATCGTTTAAGTTCCTTATTTGATCATTGAAAATAACTAGTATTTTCAATATTGAAAACCAATATAAATTATTATTAAATAGTAATATGTATATTATAATAAAGTAATATTATCTTATTAAGGAATACATTATTTCTATAATTTTAAAATAAATATTAATTTATACTGGTTAGGCACTAAAACTAATTAATTCTCTAGTAATATTTTTTTATTCAACAAGGGCGTGAGTGATTTGCATTATATATGATGATAATATTATTTAAATATTGATAGAATAAAAAATAATATGATATTGATAATTAGCTCATTTATCACATGTATATGGGGTGTAGAATACATATATAGGTTAATAGTTATAATTACAATATTAAAAATTTAGTCTATCAATACCTCTCTATAACACATATTTTATTTATACTATTAATAAACAGAGATGATGCATATTGCACACTAATTCATTTAAGGGGAGTAATTTCACCACATACTTTGGGCCATGTCTCCCTACTTTCAAACCAACCAAACACCCAAGTGGTTGGAAGTAACTTCTTGTACCATGCAATCAAACCCCTAAGGCAACTTGCTCGACTCTTGGGTCGTTGGCAGCAACAAGCCTTTTAACCTATAGCAAATCTGGGGTGGGGGTGGATGGTGGTGTTGCGCGGCCCGAACCTAGCCTCTCTCTCTCTCTCTCTCTCTCTCTCTCTCTCTCTCTCTCTCTATATATATATATATATATATATATATATATATATATATATATATATAAAAGTCTTCATGATTACAATAATTATGATGATATGATGATAATAAAAATAAAATATTATTATTAATTATAAAAAAATTAATCAAATAAAAGATTACTCCGTTGTTCATTATTTAACTTGATCTTTTTTTTTAGTTTAAAAGAGATTTTTTAAAAATTTATATTTCTATTTGTTCTTTCTCTTATTATTGGAGATTTGGTTTTTGATGTTTAATTTTTTTTAAAAAAATTATATAAAATAATAAAATTTATTTTTATATATTTTTATATATTTAATTTATATGAAAAAATAATTTTTATAATTTTATTCACTGCCATCCATCTTGACTTGTCCCATCTAACTCCAGCAGCTCTATGGATGCACTGGAGGTAAGTACAGAGTGGATAAAGGTACATGATTACCAATGATGGAGTGGATAGCCGACTGACATATATTCATCTTGTTGCAATCTCTACCCCAAATCCCTAATCTTGTGTAGAGTTAGGATTTAGACTCCGAAATTCTTAACGTAAGTGAACTTAGTGGAAGGCTAACTTATACTTTCAATTCATATTTAAGTTATCACAAAAATCTCCTTTTTTTTTTCTTAATCAAATCACATAATCCAAAAAGCCCTAATAAAATTTGAAAAAATGAAAAAAATGAAGAAGAATTATTTCCTCGGAAGAAGAATTGATATTACTACAGAAACTAGAAAGGTAAAAAGATCATCAATCATAAAAGAGCTAATTTTTTTTTTTTGATACTAGATATAGACATAAAATTATTATTACTATAAAAAATTTGATTATTAGTAATGGCTAAATACCGTTGCTGATAACCAAAATGCTATTAGCGATGGCTTGATGTCACAAAAAAAAGATCGTCAAAAATTTTGACACTAGAAACCATCATTAGCAATGGCAGAAATGCTATCGCTAATAAGACCATTAGCAATAGCATTAAAAATAAAAAATCCATTGCTATTAATTTTTTTAAAAATTTTTAAAATAGTACAGCTGGAGATTTGTCGCTAATATCTTTAGCAATAGCTTTCTTTTATTGCAAAAATCATCACTAATAATAATTTTTTTAAAAAAAATTATAAACTATATTTATTAAATCCTACTATAATTTGATTAATAAGTAATTATATTTACTAAAATTTATTATAATTATATTAACAAGCAACATATATTTCGAGCCACTTGATCATTATAAATAAAAAACTAATATTATACATTATAATAAAATATAATTACATAAATAACACTACTCTGATATAAAAAATAAATATATCACATGAGAACAAAAAAAAAAATCAAAGGAGATCTTCCTCCTCCTTCTGTATGTCCTCTATAGCAGCAGATAGATAAGGGTTGGATATCCCAATATCCTATAATGAAAAAAAATAAAATAATATTAATAACTTTAGAACTAAATTAAGTGAAATAATAAAACTAAAATAATTAATACGCCTCAAACCTAAATTTTATTAAACCTTGAATGAATTTTTTTTACACATTCCATTCGATGATATAGAGCTATAGACATCCCCAGTTACTACTCTATCGAATGATTGATTGAATTTTGATCCTCTAGATACTTTCTTCCTCCCACTTGAAGCCTCAACCAGCACAAAGGGATATATCTTGATATACTTTTGCAATTCTCGAACAGATTATTCCAACGCGTTTCATTGGATGATACAAAGTTGTAGCCGACATTTTCGATCTATCCATTAGATGGTTAGATTGAATTTTAACCCTCTTGATACTCTATCTCTTCTACTTGAAGCCTTAATCGATACAGAGGGATATATTTTGATATATTTCTTCAATTCTCGAATGAATTTTTTTACACATTTTATTGAATGATATAGAGCTATAGACATTCTGATCCATCCATCCGATGGTTAGATTAAATTTTGACTTCCCTAATACTTTCCTCCTCGCACTTGAAGCCTCAATCTACATGAACAGATATATTTTGATACTTCTCCAATTCTCGAATGTATTATTCTTATATATTTTATTGGATAATATGGAGCTATAAACACTCCTGACCCGTCCATCTAATGATTAAATTAAATTTTAACCTCTTTGATATCCTTCTCTTCTACCTCAAGCTTAAACTTGCATGATGGGGTATATTTCAATATACCCCTCTAATTCTCAAATAGATTATTTCTACATGTCCTATTCGATGATACGGACGTATCTACACCACCATCCCATCCTTCGAATGTGTAGTTTGACTTTTGTCCCCTCCTTTCGAATCAAGCCTAACTATGTGAAACTTCTAAATATAAAATTTAAAATAAGTAAAAAAATTATTATTACTGCCCAACCTAGATCTAAATCCAAGATCGACTCGAATCCAATCAGGCTAACCCAGATCAATAAATATTATTAATTTAACTAAATCTAATAAATCTTAATTTCAATATTAAAAATTTAAAAATAGGCAACAACATTTTTTAAATCTAATAAACATTATTAATTTAAATCTAACCCATAAATAAATATTATTAATTTAAATATTAAATCTAATAAATATTAATTTAAACCTAATTTAAATAAATCTAATTAAATATTATTAATTAATTTAAATATTACATCTAATTAACTAAATCTAATAAATCTTAATTTAAATATTAAAAATTTAAAAAATAGGTAACTATATCTTTTAATGCTAATAAATATTATTAATTTAAATCAAACCTAGATAAATAAATATTATTAATTTAAATATTAAATCTAATAAATATTAATTTAAATATAATTTAACTAAATCTAATTAAATATTATTAATTTAATTTAAATATTACATCTAATTAACTAAATCTAATAAATCTTAGTTTAAATAATAAAATTTAAAAAATAGGCAACTATATTTTTTAATGCTAATAAATATTATTAATTTAAATATTACTCATCAAGCAGCGTACCTATGGTATGGGACCGGACAATGGAGACATGCCGAACGGGGCATGGGGATTGTGGATCCGGTGAAGGAGGCGATGGCACGAGGACTGAAAAGTTGAAACATCAAGATCGGAGCATCGAGATGACGAAACTGATAGGAGTGAACCAGAAAGTAAAGATGCAAAATCGGGATGCTCGACGACGATCGAAACTAGTAGGAAGAGCAATGGCACGGAGATTGAAAAGAGGGAACATCGAGATCGGGCCATCGAGACGACAGAACTGGCAAGGAGAGTGGCAGTGAGTGAACCAAAAAGTAGGATGCAGGATCAAGATGCTGGAACTATAGATCCGATGGGGGGAGCGGCAACATGGGGATCGAAAAGCTGGGACACTAAGATCGAAGCACCGGAACAACGAAATCGGTGAGGGGAGCGGTGATGGAACCGGCAAAGTAGGGATGCAGGATCGGGATGCCG
Source organism: Cocos nucifera (assembly GCA_006176705.1). NCBI lineage: Eukaryota > Viridiplantae > Streptophyta > Magnoliopsida > Arecales > Arecaceae > Cocos > Cocos nucifera. The sequence goes on along the minus strand of QRFJ01000007.1, from coordinate 3,596,500 downwards.
GGATGATGGAACCGATAGGAGGAGCGATGGTGCAGGGACTAGAAAGCCGAGATGCTGAGATTGGAGCATTAGAATGGTGGATGCGGCAACACGGTGGCTAAAAATGATGATCAAAGGTGGGGAAAGAAGGAGGCAAAAAAAATCAAGAGAGAAAAAATAATTGATCACAGCCTCGAGGGAGGCGGGGGTATTTGGAGATAAAAAAAAGTATTAGCGATAGTAATCCATTACTAAAGTCATCGCTAATACTATCGCTAAAAGTATTTCAATTTTTAATGATAAAAAAATACCTCCATCATAGTAATTGTCAGGAAAAACTAGTATTAGCATCGGCTGATAGCCATCCCTAATATCTCATTTTCTTATAGTGTTTTTCTCATTTGAACATATTTGAGCGGTGCTTTCTTACAAATTTTGCTTAGGTTTTGTAGGAAAGTTGACATGCCTAAGTAATTAGATATCTATATTTATCACATAGGAATCATTGTAAAGTGACAAACATTTCATAAATTGTGCAAATTAAACATCCTTCACCAAGAGGATCACGGGTAATAAGCTCCAACTACACTATTCATCTCCTTACTAGCAAAGTTAGTAGCCAATTCAGCTGAACCACCTAACTACACTATTCATGTATGTGTGTATGTGTTTGTGTGAGTGTATACATACACGCGCACGTATATACATATATTATGATTTTTTTTATGTTTTAATTATTATTTTTTATAAAAATAGATACTTTTCTCTTTAATAAAGATTAATAATCTTCATGATATTTTCAAAAATTTTATTGATAAACATGTTTGAAAAAGTAATAACTTCTATGTATTCCTATAGTTTATATATTTTTTCTTATAACATATATCTCTAAAAGATAGATAGTTCATAATTATGCATGTTTAATACAAACCCAATCGAACTAATAAACTGGATCCTTGATTAGGTTGGTCTTTATACAGATTTAGTAACTGTGCCTTAAATCCTTGGTTACTATATCATAAATGATTTGCAAATTTAATTATATTTGTATCCTTTATGATCTTATAAATAATATTATTTGTCATTATTAATTTTATTAAAAAATTGATTTATTTCTAAATAACATCCGACTTATATTTGTGTTTGGATAGAAATATGGATATAACTAATATCCAACTTGTGTTTGCATTCGTTTAGGATAAATATGAATATGTTTAGTATCCGATTCATATCTATATCTATTTAACATAGGTATAAATAGTAATTTTGATATTTATTTAATATATATCCATATCCATTTCGTATTTATTAAAAAAAATATAAATATAAATATGGCTAGCTATATTAGTATCCGACCCATATTCTGGTGTGTAACTCATGACAATGTGAGGACGATTTGCTTGTTACTATAGTTGAACATGCTCACTAATGATGATCACTTATTAATTAGGATGCCGTAAATCTAGTAGGAAGGGTGTGACATATCTGTGATTATGTAAAGAGGATTAGAACAGCCTTTTTGAGGAACGGAGGATTAGTGCAATTGAAGCTCTAAAATGCAGCGCAAACCTTGCGGTCCGACTTACCTCAGAGATGACCAAAGCCAAATCTTTTGTGTAAAAAGGTAAGGATAATTAAATGCACCTATTATTATTGATTTTACTTACATGTGACTCAAGGTGCAGCACTGGATGTTACGTACTATCCCGGTGCAATTTGCTGCCGATCAGACATGGGTTAGTGCTGATCATAGTCATGTATTTTCAGACAGAAAACCTCTCCATTCCGGAGGTCGGCGACGGAAATTGATAATCTCATTCCAATATTCACAACCGTGCAAGCTGGCAATGGTCACCATACTCTATTTTGGTATGACTGCTGGTTTACCGATCCTAATCTCAAAACAATTTTTCCTACATTATTTTGGTTAGCAGCCAATAAGGATTGTACAGTTGCTTCCTTCCTTAACAAAAACGACTGGTCGAAGAATTTTCTAAGCCTCGTTCATTTAACTGCCCAGTCCAATCTTCGGGAGCTAATAAACATGCTGCATAATCTTAACTTATCAACCTTGGATGACAAAAGATTCTGGAAATGTTTTCCTAAACAAACATACTCAGTATCGGCTTACTACAAGTTTGTTATTCACGGAGGAGTGGTTTCACAGTTCGAAAGAACCATTTGGAAGCTCCCAATCCTGGAGAAATGTAAATTGTTCAATTGGCTGTGCTATCATCGTAAGATACTTACTGCTGAAAATTTAGAAAGGAAAGGATTCTATGGTCCCAGTAGATGCTCCCTTTGCTGTGACAATAATGAATCAATTGATCACACATTTATCCATTGCATATATTCAGCAGAGGTATGGAAAGAAACTATACACTGTCACATTCTTGAACTTCCACTGAACATCGAACACCTCTGGGAAGAATGGATACAGAAACAATGTAAATCATCGAAAGCTAGAACACCGGCAGTCATTGCATCTGTTACACTATGGTCTCTTTGGAAAGAACGAAACAACAGACTATTCCAAGCTAAGGCCTCTTCTCGCATTGAGATTGTGCGAACGATAACATTTTTGATAAAAGATTGGACCAAAACTGCATAAAGGAAAGAGCTATACTCCTCCTTCTCAAAGGTCTGCACAAGCGGAAGGTGTTATTGTAGCTAGGATTTTACCTGTGAATACGAGGATGTCTTGGTCAACTTTGGACAACCAGCAAAAGAGACGGTGTTACAGGGTTCAGGTATCCAGATGAGCCTACTTTCAGGTTTTCAGGTTTCAGAGGTTTAGCAGATGGTTTACGGTAACAGGTTTCAACAGGAAGGTTACAAGTTTTTGGGCCTTCACGTTAGATTTTGCAGCAAAATATGATTACAGTTTTTGTGGGTCTCAGAAACAGTTCCAGCAAAATATGATGTTTAAAGACTTCTCACTGCTTCCTCTACCCAACAGTAACTCTCTTCTACTTGTGTCAACACCACACAACGATCTTCAGGTTGATATTATGTTGGTATAAAGAGGAATGAGACCACCCGCTTTTCCTGTCAAGAACCAGATGAGGAGTCTTCAAACATCAAGTACTCTTAACCTTTTAACTCCAAACGAAGAAAACTCCTCGAGCAATGAGATTTTTGCATGTCAACTCCTTCCTAATAGTCATTTCTACTGAGAGGAAATATTCTTGGTAAAGAATTCTGTACTTCCGTTTAATATTGTTCCCTCCTCCATCCCGTGTTCATGAAAGGTTGTAATAACAGCTATTATTTAATATATCACAAGGGGGAAGTGTCTTATTTCCTCCTTGTTTACTTCAAAAAAAATTGGCAACCAAAAATTCAGGCAACGTGTTTGGCTACGAAATAATACTTTCAAATTCTCAAACATATCAGATTCAAAGGGATTGCACCATACTAGCTGGTCGAATCTATATCTAGGCTTACTCTTAATTGCAGCAAAAGTAGTTGTAATTCAAACCACATGCATGCAATTCATGATCATCATTGGACATTAGCAACCAAATATCATGATATAAAATTTATGTTTATACGTTGCATGTGGAAGAAATACTCACGTAGGTGTTGAGTTGACGGACAAAGCTGGAGAAGTTGCTATGCTGAAGTGGAAGGGGAGAAGGTAATAACTTGAGAAGGCGAAGAGGTTGACGACCGTAGGTCTTCACCACAAACGGGGCTGGTCCACCAGCAGCACCACTGCTTCTATTGTTGTTCACGTCTTCCATATAGCTGACTGAATACGGGAAAGAGAGCAAAGGAAGGGAATGGAAGTCAATGAACACCCTCTCACGAATCTTTTTTCTGGTACAGCACTCTCATGTATCTCTACGTGTTAAATATCGTATGCTTGGTGGGGTATGAAGTTGGCCTCCGGGAGGCATCTAGGTACAAGTTGGATTCTATGGCGAACGGGAACGAATTAAGGAATGCTGGCTGCCGAAAGAACATCGCACGCATGTCATGATACGTCCTTCTGTTCTCTTCCACGTGAAAGAGAGACAGAGAAGTAAAGAGTAAAAATAATCGAATAATATCTTTTCCCTCAAGCAAAAAAAAGAAAGAGAGAGAGAATCTCTTGTCGATCTTTAGGTACATTAACAATGCATTAACAAAGAGAGGCCAGTGTTACAGTGCATGGTTGAGAATCTCAAAAAAAAAAAAAAAAACCTCAAATGAAATCTGCCCGTCGATCTCTAGGCACTATAAGAAGAAAGATAATTACCTATATAAAAAAAAAACATAGCTAAATTTTAAAAAAAATATTGCTAATTACATCTAGCAATGAAAAAACATTGAAAAATATCCATCGATAAAAATACCATCATTGATTTTATTTACCGACATTTATCCTATTTCATCGAAAAAAAACATATTTTACCAACGTTAAACTAAACATCGAGGATAATTTTTAGCTACACAAGACAGACATTGAAAAATAAATATTTACCAACATGAAATAATTATCGATGAAATAATTTTTACCCATGCAAGATAAATATTGATAAAAATATTTTTACCCACGAAAACTTACATTAGTAAATAAATATTTACTTATGCCAAACAATGATTGGAAAAAACATCAGTAACTCAACAATTAGCTATGTTAACAGAAAACATAGGTAATTAGAGTTATTGCTGACATGAAGCAAACATCAAAAAATATTTATTTAAAATTAAAATTATTTTCAAAATATATTTAATTAAAATTTAAAATTAAAAAAATATTTTCTAATGCAAATGAAACATCAAAAATAAAATTAATTTTCTACATTAATAGTTTACGTAGATAATTATTTTATTTACGTACGTTAAATTTACATCGCTAAAACAGCTAATTACCTACTGAAAGAAATAGCATAGGCAATTGAAACATTTTTTGATATTTAATTTATGTCAAATAAAATTTAAATTAATATTTTTATTTTTATAATAATTTACCATTATCTAATTAATTTTTAAGTATAATTTTAGAATTTAAAAATCCATCTTCACCATTCATTATCTAAATAATTATTATTAGAGTATCGTACAAAAGTCCATCTCGATTTGGTAGCCCTATGTCGATCAATAAAATTTAATTTCGATGGCCATGAACAACCGCATAATAATCTGATAGATAGGGATCATCAATGGTTTCGAAAATTTGCAACGAGGATCTCGGTGATATTTATAGCATACTATCAAAATTTTATCTCAATCAAATATTATAATCATGATCAATTTAGCATAGGATGATTTCGATCATTAAATAAAAAATGTGTAATCAAAAGAACAAACGGCATCTGATTATAAGATGATTTTTTAGATAAATGATTTTTGCTAGTACTTTAATCATTTGTACGGTGGTGGTCAAAAAATTCAGACCATGCATGTATGAACCATCCATATTAAACAGATCTTACAAAAGCACGTGTATAATTAGTTAAAAACATTAAGAATGAGTATAAAAAAATATATAGTTTTGGATCGCTCATATACATATATTTTGAATTTTATGATCACCACCACACAACCGATCATAGTTAAAGTAAAGATCATTTATCTAAAAATTTATCTTATAATCAGATGTCGTTTGGCTTTTTGATCATATATTTTTCATTTAACGATCGAAATCATTCCATACTAAATTGATCATGATAATGATATCCGATTAAGTGAGGTAAAATTTGGATAGTGTGCTACAAATATCATCAAGATTTTTATTGCAATTTTTTGAAATCATTGGTAGTCTCTATCTATCAGATTATTATGCGGTCGTTTGTGGCCATCGAAATTGAATTTTATTGATCAACATAGCTAAGGCTACCGGATCGAGATGGACTTTTGTGACGATATTCTAATAATAATTTTTTAGTAATGAACAGTGAAGATGGACTTCTGAATTTAATTATACCTAAAAGTTAATTAGATAATGGTAAATTATTTATAAAAATAAAAAATTAATAAAAATATAAAATATTTGCCAATGTTAGCATAGGCAATAAGCTAATTACCTACGTAAATAATTAACGTAGATAATTTGATCATTTTTTATGTTTATTTAACATTGATAAATTATTTATAAAAATAAAAAAATATAAAAAAAAAATATTTACCGATGCAACATTAGCGTCGGCAATAATCCTAATTAATTATGCTAATATTTAGCATAGATAATTTTGGTTATTGCCTACGCTTAAATAACATCGATAAATTATTTACAAAAATTAATAAATTAATAAGAGATGAAATATTTGCCGATGTCATAATAGTGTAGGCAATAAGCATAATTAGCTATGCAAAAAGTTAACGTAGGTAATTTAGATTATTTTCTACGCTAATATAGCATCGGTAAATTATTTACAAAAATAAAAAAATAAAAATATATATATATTTCGATGTTGGTAAATCGTAGGCAATAAGCTAAATTACCGACATTTCTACGAAACGTAGATAATTATCTTATTTCCTATGCTATTTTAGCATCAAATTAAAAAATAAAAAATTAAATGCACCCATTATCAATGATTTACTCTAAGGGCTTATTCTTTTGCGGGTAAAAGATTTACCCAGGAAACTATATTTTTTTGGATAAGTATTTTCTAGACAACACTTAGACAGGAAAATAACTTACCTATGTTCTTTTATACATGGAAAAGTGGCTTTGAAAATTGTTACGCATGTTCTTTTGCATTATTACTTTTCTGGGTAAGTTGCTAAAATTTATTCATATTTCTCATAATACCCTTTATACTTCTTGGGTCAAATTTGATGATTTATTTATAAAGCTCAATTTTTTTTGTACCAAGCTAAGCTTTTAGTCCATACCAAATTATCCTAGTATACTAAAATTATCAACTTTTGATAAAGATATATTTTATTTTGAAATTTGTTCGATTCAATGCTTTGCTCAATGGCTTAAAAAAGCTACAGCTTTTACTTGCCAGAATGTATTTACCCCTGGTGGACTGCCAAAATGAATCTCAGTACATAATTGCGGAAGTGAAGCAGAAAATGAAGGATGAGTCCGAGTGGTTCTTGCTTGAGTATGGGCTGACAAAGCTCTACTATGCTTGCTTAGCTCAAGAGCTTGCGAAGGTCCTGATTGTTCGTGTATGCGGCAAGCCATTCCTTGGGGCCATCCAGGGTAACTCATTTGGGATTGCTTTTGGAACAGCAACTGAGAAAATTGGAGCTGAGTCTTCTTCAATAGTTTTAGGTACTCTGGCTGTAAGTTCTTTTACGATAAGATTGATTGAGAAGTTCTGATGTAACACCAGTCCAATTTGTAACAATTTACTGATATTGAAAGTCTAATTGGATATCCAATACTTTTCTATGTTATCATTAAAATTCAAGTTATATTTCTATATATTTTGAAGAATTTGTTTTCCAGAACTTGATTTCTTTCTTTTTTTGTTTCATAATTATGTATGTATTTCATCAAGATTTTTCATTTGCCTTCATTTTTTTGTTTGATATCTGATGCTTGCATAGTGCTCTATCTTTCATTAATGAGATCATTTGATTGATGCTGGGGCATAGTGCTTGATTAGGAATTCATATTGTGGATGGAACAAAAATCCCTATTTCTACACAAGCATTATTTGCTTGATCCCAATAAAGTCCTATGATCAGTGTACAGCTATAACAACATATAACTTGGAGATGGTACTGAGTATGGTAAAATAGTTTGAAACGAGATAGCATCATCAACACAGGGACATTGTAAAACAAGTATTGACTCACTCTGTGAGTCGGCAGAAAAGGTACGAAGCAGTTATGAAGAAACATGAAGATCATAAGCTCCATGGCAACAATAAAAAGTAAAATCCTGCATCAAGTTATTTGAAACTTCTTGAGTAGTCCACCCACAAATACTTCACAGCTTCATCATAAAATTCATTACATATAAAAACCAAAATATGATACCAAGATAAACATAACTAACAAAACAAGTAAACGAAGAACAACCCACATCAAATATTAGTATATAAGTACCAAAGTACCACTCCAAAATAAATATGAGTAACAAAACAAGTAAAGATAAAATAACCCATATCAAATACTAGTATATTAGTATCAAAATATAACTCCAAAATAAACCTAAGTATCAAAACAAGTAAATATAAAACAACCCATATCAGATACTAGACTTGTAACCAAAATGCTTCATCTGCAACTACTTTCTACTGGTCATGTCCCACTATAGCAAGAACATAAGCACGTTTATAATCCTCTGGCAAACTAAAAAATAATCAGTCTCATGCACATCACTTGAAATTTTCCTTCCTACCATCATCCTTTCATTTTGAGTGAGCCCTTCAATCTTGAGAATCTCATCAAATATTTTCATTCTCATCTTCCTTTCCATATTGAATGCTCCAGCCAAGTATTTCATATGATCCCCAACCATTTAAAAGTATGATCCCAGCTTGGATAGCTTATCTGAAAGGACTTTCACCAATAGATCATCTTCGGTAGTGCCTCTTGATCTTTTTGACTTGCATTGTCTAGAAGATGAATGACCTATTGCTTGACTAGATTGCATGCCAATAGGTGACTGTGTATCAAATGCAAAACCATAACAATCTTTCTGAATATTTTTCAAATCTGTATTGTTATTCCAATCCACATCAAACATCTCTTCATTAACAAACTCAATATTTGCTACTCCTTGCTCCATATGCTCTACAGCATCTGCCGGTGTCTTAGCTACTTCTCTAATTGCTCTGTCTCTACCAAATACTATTACTAATTGATCCAAATAAGAAAAGAACTTATTCCTATGCCCTTTGGCATATGAATGATTCTTTAAGAAGTAATGAACAAATGAACAACCAAGTATCAGTTCAGTGTTTAACTTAGAAATTTATTTTTAAAAAAATGATGATAAGAAAGGTGTTAAAATTTAATGAGAATATATCTTATCTTTATCCAATTATTGAAGACACTCTCCTCACATATGATGCATTTATCTTTGTCATTCTATCCAAATCCTTAAGCTTGAAGTCCTAACATCTCCTGAATAGCATTGTATTGTCTTTTTAGATGCTTTACCCTTGATTCAATATGTGGGCTAGACATTAACCCACAATTAGGAAGCTTCTCCTCCATCCACTTCTCCAATTGCCCAAGATATCCACTTCTGAAGGTGCCATTGTCTGCTTTCCAATGTCCACAATTTACTAGATCTAATAAGCATTCGACCAACTTTGCATCTTCAACAAGTCCCCAAGTTCTATTCTACCTCAATGTTTCGTTCATCTTTTTAGAAGTTCCCACAATGAAGTGCTCATTTCTATACATTGCATATGACAACCACGATACAATTTGAAACATATGATTAGTTAACATGAATATTAGAATAAATAGCATACAATTCTTTCATTGAATATAAAAGCAATCCATAAACATTGCTACAAAACAAGCTTACAACAAATTATGACAAGCCATAAAATGCTGTTCATACTATTATATGCCAAAACAAAGTTGTTCCAAATATTACAAGGCCAAATGATATAACAAAATAATATCTAACATACTAGAAGAGATATAACAATCTAGTACAATATAAATTAGAAGAAAAATCATCTCTGTCTCTCTTGCTGCCACTGTGTGAACATCTGTGTAGCCAATGCATCCCTCCAAGTATTCCATTCATTGCTTGTTTCTATTATTGTTATTCTCTCTTGATACATATCCTGCATGCTATCGACTTCATCATCATCAAGTGCTTGCTCAAGGGGGTCAACTAACATTTTCCTTCTTATAAAGTTATGAAAAAGATAGCAAGCAAAAATTATCCTACAATGAGTTTTAATAGGATAGAATGATAGTCCTCTAAAAATTGCCCACTTCATTTTGAAGAGACCAAAGGCTCTTTCTATGACATTCCTAGCTTGTGAGTATTTCATATTGAAGAACTCTGTAGATATTGAAGGTTGAGCTCCACTTCTCCACTCACTAAAATGGTATCTCTGACCTCTATAAGGAGCTAAAAATTCTTCACAATTTAAAAAATCAGCATCATATAGTTAGTAGTAACCTAATATCAACAAACATAGTCAGTTATCAAACAAAGATTTTAGATAAATGTATAATTACTCTATAGTTTTTTTTTTTGCTTAATTTACCTCGAGGTACTCTTAATCCATTTCTTCTAACAATTGTATCACGAAGAATCTTACTGTCTTGTACAGAATCCTCCCAACTAGGCAAAACATAACTGCATATCTTGAGAGCAAACATTCAAAATATTTATTGCAATTTCATTCTTTATGGTCCGATATCTAGGTTTATCATGTTTTGTAACTTGAACTCTAATATGTATACCATCTAAAGCACCTAAACAATTCTATAATTGCAAAAAAGGTAACAATCAATATATGCTTACAAAATAAAGATAACTAAATTATATTAATAAAGATGATACCAATCTTAAACCACCTCCATCAATCATTTGTTGAGTTTTCAAGCACCGATTCTGATTTTTTAAGTAGAATCTCATATAGGTACAATATTGCATGAAGAACAGCATTGAAATGTCTACTAATTATAGAGCCTAATCAATGGAATAATAATTGCATGGATCTATTTTTTGAATGGTGACCTATTGTATTTAAAAACATGGCTACCATTTCTTCTACCCTTATATCTCTACTAGTTGTCAATTTTCCAATTGTCTTCAACATGTCACACAATTTTATAAAATATCTCCCATCCATCCTTAGATGATCTATACAAAACTAGTCACTCTCCATTGTCATATGCCTAATGTTTGCAAGTCGAGTTGTATATCTTTGTTCGTGAGTCTCTCTAATTTCATCATCTTCTTCAGATATCAGCCTATGTATTGATCTCCTCCTCCTAATGACTATGATCAATGTGACCATATAACATGCAATTAAGAACTTTATCATCATATTATAATATATCTCTATGATACACTATTATAGAATAGGACTATGACAGTAATTTGTAACCATTGTCGTAGTCTAAAAAATTGCTGCTATAAGCTATGACAGTGGTTAGGTAACCACTGTCACTACGACCATCGTCGTAGGTCTATGGCAGTGGTTATGACAGTGGTTCTCATAACTGCTGCCATACATAGCCTATGATAGTGATTCTGTAACAGCTGGCATAGGTTGAGATATGGCGATAGTTTCGTAATCACTGCAATAGCTCGACTTATAGCAGCAGTTCTAAAATCATTGTCATAGCACAACCTATGGTAGTAGTTACGAAACCGCTGCCATAGATCTAATACAGTGGTTGGCACGTAAGTTGTTGTCGTAGCTTTAGAATAATAAAAAAATATAAAATTTTTAATTTTTATATATTTTATTTGATAAATGTAGAGATATATATAACACAACAAAAAATATAAAAAATATTATAAATATAAAAATATTTTTAAAATGCTCAAATTTTATTATAGAATAAAATTTATTATAATTTTTTTAAAAAAATATATATTAGAAGTCTCATAAATCTATATCATCGTCGTTACTGAAAGATGGAGCACGAGTTGGAGGAACAGGAGCTGGAGCTGAAACGTCGGCCAATATATCTCCAAGGCCCATGAAGTCTACTCCAAAATACGTGCTGAACCTCACCACCATAGTGCTCAGGATGCCCTCTAGATAAGATGTGCGCTCCTCAGCATGAGAAGCCTAAGCCATAGCTTGAGCTGCCTGCATCAACGCATCCTTAATCTGCTCCCGACTAACGATACTAGAAGCATGTGAAGAAATGCTCGCCTCAGATCAGTAGCTCATCAGCGTATGTCCGGGCCTACATCGAATCCTCCCAGAATGCTCAAGCTCCAAGATCTGAGATAGATAGTTATGGAGGCTAGAGGTGTCCGAGCCCTTGCTTGCGAGCGCATCTAACTGCTCCTGTGATTATAAATTTAAATAAAATATTATAAAAAATACTATAATACTGATAATATATATTAATATATTTATTACTTACAAAAATTCTCTCAATCACGATGTTCATCGGCCTATCCTTCTTATCCGTATGGCTCGATCGAAAGATCTCGCTACAACTGGGCATCACTCCATTTCTCATCAGCTATAATAATGGATCAGTTTATTAAAAATATATAAAAAAAAATTAATTTAATTTATCTAGCAAGATTCAGAATTTATTATCTCTCTATGTACATGACTGGCCATAAACTCACAGCCTAGAGTGTGCGTGTACTCCTGGACTATCCGGATCTCCTGATTCTAACGGAAAGTAGTCTAATAAGTATTCAAATAAATAATAAGTATTTAAAAAAATATTTAAATATAATTTTAAGCATATTAAAAAATTTAAAAGTTAAAAATTTTATCTCAAACTTTTGACTCCTCCAATATCTAACCATCTCCTCCCATTAATTTTAAGCATATTAAAGAAGAAAGTACCTAATCATTCTACCCACTAATTTCTATCATTCTAAATTGGAAGGATACAAGAATCAATGAATTATTTTATTATCTGCATGATTTTATTCAGTCAACGGACACATAATCACTTCAATCCAAAAAAAACTATTTCATAACTCCATTCCTCACGTTCATGATTCGAGTCTTGAGGGAGTTGATTAAATGATAGATTAAATTCTAGATACCGGGATGCCTGGGGAGTAGGGTGGTAAGCGAACCCTCTGGTGCCTGGATGATGTTGGGATGACGCACTCATGCATTCCACTTGAGCATTATGGGGAATGGCTGAGTCATCTTATATCGTCATGCATCGAATATTCTCCAGTGGAGTGGGGGCCCTCATAGTCACGTGCAGAAAAAATAGCTATGTCGGGAGCCCCCTCCCCGATAAATTATACGAGGAATAAATTTTTACTTCAAAACATGTGCTGAGCCTCATCACCATAGTGCTCAGGATATCCTCCAGATGAGATGTACGCTCCTCAGCATGAGCAGCCTAAGCCGTAGCTTGAGTTGCTTGCATCAATGCATCCTCAACCTACTCCCAATGGACAATATCGGAAGCATATAAAGAGATGCTCGCCTCAAATCAGTAGCTCATCAGTGTATGTCCGGGCCTGTATCAGATCCTCCTAGAATGCTCAAGCTCCAAGACCTGAGATAGATAGTCATGGGAGCCAGAGGTATCCGGGCCCTCACTCACGAATACATCTAACTGCTCCTATAATTATAAATTTAAATAAAATTTTATAAAAAATACTATAATACTGATAATATATACTAATATATTTATTACTTATAAAAATTCTCTCAATCGCGATGTTCATTGGCCTACCCTTCTTATCCGTATGGCTCAATCGAAAGATCTCGCTACAAATGGGCATCACTCCATCTCTCATCAGCTATAATAATAGATCAGTTTATTAAAATTATATAAAAAAAATATTAATTTAATTTATCTAGCAAGATTCAGAATTCATTATCTCTCTATGCACATGACTGGCCATAGACTCACAATCTAGAGTGTACGTGTACTCCTGAGCTATCCAGTTCTCCTGATTCTGACGAAAGATAGCCTAACAAGTATTCAAATAAATAACAAGTATTTAAAAAATATTTAAATATAATTTTAAGTATATTAAAAAATTTAAAAGTTAAAAATTTTACCTCGAACTCTTGGCTCCTCCAATGTCTAACCATCCCCTCTCATTGACTCAGGAGACAGTCCTGTATCTAAGGAACAAAATCCTCCAGAGTGTCTCATCGATGCTCGAGCCATCCTTTATGGAGCTTGATCTTGTAGCTCCGGTACAACTCTTCAATCTTCTTCAATCGAACATCTCGAGCCCTCTCGTGATCTGAAAAATCATACATTCTCTGCACAAAGTTATCAAAAGTCAGTTACCAAATTATTCTAATCAAACAAAGTATAAACATATCAAATGCATATATATATAATTAAGATACACTTATCCATATTTTCTTCCACATCTGGTCCCTAACACCAGCATCCATCAATCACCAATCTATGAACAATATTAGAATGATGTCAAACCGTCTCACAAGCACTTCAAAAAAAAATGCATTTTCTGCATAGTCTTCCTTACTAGCCTACCATCCGTATTATACTGCACCATCATCTGATGCTAGCGATTCTACATATGTGGCATGTATGTGGGACTGCAAAATATCCTACTAAATGATGTACCTATAATAAAAATATATTATATAAATATATAAATATATAAATATAATATAAAATAAATAATATAATATAATATAATATAATATAATATAATAAAAATGTATACTCAGATGTCGGTGTCAGAGCATATGTCAGAGATATGGCTGACGATGGAGGCTCAGATGCCGATGGAGTAGATACCAATGGTGGAGTAGATGTCGATGATGGAGTAGATATCGATGGTCCCTGAGCAGCCAATGCAAAGGTAGATAGAGTATGCTCCAACTGCTCCTTAGATGACAAGCTCCGCATAACCCATCGAGAGATAGGGGTGAAAGCTAGATGGCATTTTGGTGCCATCGTGATCTGCAACGTTAATAAATATTAACCAATATAACATGTTGAACAATAATATTAGTATAGCATCAATAAATAGACTCTAATATTAATACCAGAATGTTGAAATCATTGCCAAGTAGCAACTACAATATGGACATCACAATCGCTCTTGACAAATATATCTAAGACCTCAACAGTATCAGATAAGTTTTATCTTAGAAGAGCACTTTGCATGCATGGTCCAACATCATCATCAACTTCGGTATCATCAAAGATATGCCTAAGCATCATCCTCACAATAACATCTCATTGAGGCTCCAAGGGATCACTAACATAGAAGACTTGACTAGCATGGGAGGCAAGTATATACGATTCTTTCAGTGCGAAGATGGCGTTATATGTTAATGAGAGTAAAACCATACTCAGCAGCCTTCATCCTTAACTATAATAAGGTGTCAAACCAATCATGCTTCATCAATACAATCCTTTCTTTAGAATAATAGTCCAAGATGACTATCTTCTCCACCACGCTATAATAGTTCAAATCCTTCATACGAGACTGTGAATCCCTTAAGCTAGCATAACATCCAGTGATGGTGCTCAACATCACGACACTATTTTATATTATTATATTTACGGACCTGCTATGAATATTAAACTATAGCCATTAATAATGAGCTATTTATACTCACATACGGTACGATTAGAGCCCATTGAAAAAGCACGTACTTTAGAGCTCACATCGTCGAATGATAATCTCCATACCTAATTAAAGAGATAATACCTAATTAGTAAATATGTTCAAATAAGTTGTATAAAATAAGAATATATAATCGCTTACATGATCTTTGAATCATTTAGAAAATCTTTTGCTTTGCATTTTTCTTTCTTCCGCATACTTAGAGCATCGTATTTTACTCTTATGACCTTCTTGTGTTTGCTGCATGCATAAAGAATAAATTTAGATATAATTAAATATTTTTTTAATTATTATAAAATAAATAGGGTTGAGTGAGTTATCTTATGTACGGCTCAATGACATCATAATTAAAGAGCATCGCATGGTATAAAGTGGAAAGTCCATCTGACTATAGAATAGACTCAAATGCAAGCTCAATTAGCACATACCGATCATCTTGATTCCTCATTGGTTGATTACGACATTTTTCGAGCTTATGTAAGTATATGGTATAAAAATCCATACACTCTTGATCCAAATAATCTTCTACTATAGATCTCTTCAAGCAATTCATATTTCTTACATAAAATTTTAGAGTTTGAATATTTCTCTCAGTAGGATACATCCATCAGCAAAATACTGGACCTCCAAATGCAACTTCCCTCATAAGGTGCATGGTGAGATGCATAATAATCATAAAAAATGATGGTGAAAATATCTTCTCCATATCACATAATACAGTCACTACCTTTATCTTCATTTTCTTCACGTCTTTCTTAAGCAATCTCTTTGTACAAATATCTATGTAAAAATTGCAAAGACGAATAACAGCCATTCTGACATTTTTTGGCAATACACGATGAATAGCTATTAGGATCAATTCCTGCATCAGCACATGATAATCATGAGTCTTCAATCCTCCAAGTTTGACATTCTTACTATGCACACGCTTTGATATGTTACTTGAGTATCCATCTGGGATCTTTATATTCTCCAATACATGAAAAAATATGGACCATTCAGAGGTATTCATAATATAGCATGCATGAGAGAGCCTCTACTATTCTCTTTCTATCGGCTTCGGATGAAGTGAACTCCTAATATTCCATTATTTCAAGTCAAATTAAAAATTCAAGTCATCCTTGATCTTATTTTTGATATTCAAAATTATTACCAATAGGAGCTCACACATATTCTTTTCAATATGCATTACATCTAAGCAGTGACGCAATAAGTTTATCTCCCAATATGGTAAATCAAAGAAGATACTCTTTTTCCTCCAATTAAAGATGTGTCATCATTCTTTGATCGATGCTTCCTCTTCTTACCATCAATGAGATTATCTTTTTCAAATTCAATACTGAGACCATCCAACTCTCTTAGTACCTCACTTCCAGACATCCAACTATGCACCTCATCTTCTTCAATAGTGCCATCGAAGGAGCATGCATTTCTTCTGTATGGATGATTTTAACGGAGAAAATGTTGATGCCCCATATAGCTAAAGCTCCTCCAATGTGTCAATCTTCTAGATCGGATGTTTTTTTCATAAATCGGACATGCTAGCTCACTTTTTGTGCTCCAATCCGATATTAGGACATAGGTTGAAAAGTCATTTATTATCCATAAAAGCATTGCGCGCATGGAGAATGACTCATTCAGCAAAGCATTAAAAGTTGAAATACCTTAAATGCTCCACAACTATTTCAGCTCAACAATAAAAGGAGATAAATAAACATCAATGTCATTACCTACTTTCATCGATCCAGGGATGAGCACTATTATAAAAGTAAAAAATTTTTTTAGACACATCCATGGTGGAAGGTTATAAACATGAATAAATATTGGTCATACACTGTGGATGGTATTCATATACTTGAATGGATTGAAACCATCGCATGATAAACCCAATCTCACATTACGTATCTCTTGTATGAAATCAAGATGTATTTCATTAAACTTTTATCATGCCTCTCCATCTGCTGGATGCCTCAATGCATCATCTTTTGTTCAATCCTCTTCATGCCATCTCATATCTTTCGATATCCTTATTGACATAAACAACTTTTATAGTCTTAAAATCAAAGAAAAATACCACATCAACTTTTAAGATACATGGATCGATGTACCATCTTTATTCTCTTTCCATCTTGATACACCACACCTCATGCATTCCTTCTGGTTAGTATCCCTCTTCCAGTAGAGCATACAATCATTAGAACATGCATGTATCTTGGTATAAGTAAAGTCCAACCATTCAATAATCTTCGATGCCTCATAATTATTCTTTGAAATTTATACATTATCCAAAAGAATGTCTCTCAAAAGCTCTAGTATGCAGTTCACTCTATTATTATTGAACCCATTTGAGCATTTTGCATGGTACAACTGGATTAAGAACTCAAACTTTGCCATTTTTTTACATCTAAAATACAAGAAAATATTAGCATCCTCCATTAACTTGCGGATCTTTTTCACATCCTTACTATTAATCATTAGACCAACCATCGAATCATACATGGACATAGATGCATCGTTATTACGGTCAACAAATAGAAAAATATCACGAACCATTTATTCCACTCTTCCATCATGTTGATCACTTTCTTGCGGCCTGTCCTCACCATGTTGATCCCAATAAATTTCATAACTAGATTTAAAGCCATAAATAGTGAGATGATCATTTACATCTTGATAAGATAGCCATGACTCATCCATATACTTTTTACAAGAACATTGGATAAGTTCGTAGTCCTTAAATTTTTCTATAGCAAAATCAAGAAATTTTTAAAGTCCAGCCTTATATTCTGATGAGAGCCTACTAAACTTCATCCACTCCTTATCCATTATAAAAATTAATGATACTGTAATTAAATCATGCATGAAACTTACAAAATATATACATTATAAATAAATATATATTATAAATAAAAAATACATCATAAATAGAGATCAAAATAAATATCATATATAAAACTCATATTAAATATCATTTTTAGATATGCAATAAATGCATCCTATCACCAAACAATAGATAAAGATAGGTCCTATCTCATTCAAAAATTATATTAATTTTATAGGTTCATTACAGTAATCAAACGATATGCAACAAGAATCAAATAAAATTTTGACAGTATTTTTTCTTAGTTCTCCTATATAGGAAGAACAAAAGAAAAATACAGTCCAAAATTTCATTCAAAATTCTTAGTATACTACTTGATTACTATAATTATCTATAGAATTATTTATAATTTTTAAACTATTTAAATTAAATAATTAGTTGATCATTATACATAATTCTTTCATCCATAAAATTACATATAAATGTACGGATGCCAAAAATTATGTACACTAATCAATTGATGGGTCTATCATTATACAATGCAACAAATAAAAGCAACAAGATATATAAACACCTAAAAAATATTATGCAATAAATTTTATAATATGAATTATATTCATAAATAATTAAAGATGAGCAATAAATAATTTTATTTTTATTAGGATCGGGGGTTCTCTTAGTAGCCGGCATGGCCTACGACCGTGGGCATAGCCCGAAATCCATCGATAGGGGTGAGGGTTCTCTTAGCAGCCAGCATAGCTCGCGGCCATCGACACAGCCTAGAACCCACTAATGATGATTTTTTTATCAGCCGGCACGGTCCAAGGGCTATCCATGGCTATCAACATGGCACAACCTAAGAGCTGTCTACGGCTCTGGACATGGCACGGCTCAAGGGCTATCCACGACCGTGGACATGGCATGGTCCTATCCAAAATCTACTGACATGATCCAAAACCAACCAGTAGGAGTTCTCTTACCCACCGACACGATCCACGATCAATAGATAATTATAATATTTATAATAAATATTTATAATAATTATTATAAAAATTTAAAAAATAATTATAAATATTATAAGTGATTAATAAATAATACTATAAAATTTAAAAAAATTATATCTACGGCTATGGAGAAGGATCGCACTGAAAGCTCCGAGGGTCGCTGGAGACGATGCTAGAGGTAACCTACGAAACAAGAGCAAGATAGTGAGATAGAGAGAGAAGAGAGAGAAAGAAGGGAGAGAGAGGGAGAGGCGGCCTGGGGGCATCATGATAGGGAGGCCGAGGGAGGGGTGTGGTGCACGATGATGGGGAGGGGCGGCCCAGTGGATGGGGGTGGCGGGGATTGGGGATCGACTGGGGAAGGGTGAGGAGGGGTCGAGAGGTGGAGGCGGTCGAGGATTGGGAAGCTAGGGGCGGGCGTAGTGACGGAGAGGCTTGCGGAGGGGGGGGGCGTGCACGGTGATGGGGAGGGGTGGCCTGGGAGGTGGGGTGGTAGGGGTTGGGGATTGACTGAGGAGGGGTCGAGATGTGGGGCGGTCGAAGTGGGCGTGGTGACGGGGAGGCCCAGAGGGCGTGCGCGGTGATGGGGAGGGGGTGGCCCGGGAGGTGGGGGTGGCGGGGGTTAGGGGATCGATTAAGGAGGGCCAAGATGTGGGAGCGGTCGATGATGGAAGGTCAGGGGCAGATCCGGTGATGGGGAGGCTCAGGGGGCGTGCACGCAATGATGGGGAGGGGCGGCCCTGGAGGTGGGCTTTGACGGGTGTGGGGGGATCGATTGGGATGGGGTGGGGAGGGGTCGAGAGGCGGGGGCGATCGGGGATGGGGGAACTGGGGGCGGGCGCGGTGATAGGGAGGCCAGGGGGGCATGCGTGGTGATGGGGAGGGCGGCCCAGGAGGTGGGGGGTGGCGGGGGTTGGGGATCGACCGGGAAGGGGCCGAGAGGCGGGGGCGATCGAGGAGGGGGGGCCGGGGGTGGGCACAATGACAAGGAGGCCGAGGATGGGGGGCGAACGAGGAGGGAGGGGGGCACCGATAGGTGGGGGCGGCCGGGGGGAAGGAGGGGCGGCACCGACTGGAGGAGAGGGGCGGTGTCTCATCAACAATGGAGAGCAAGGAGAGGGAGGGAGAGAGAGAGTATGCATGGGAGAGAAAAATTAAATTAGAAGATTTTAACCTAATCTATGGCAGCGATTTTCAAACCGCTACCATAGCTTTACGGTAGTGATTTTCTAATTGCTGTCATAGATCTATAGCAGCAGTTTCTAGTAACCGCTACAATAGGTTAGAAATCAATTTCTCATACTTTTGCTCTAAATATTGTATAATTTTAAAATTTAATATCCATCTTCATCGTTCATTATCTAAATAATTATCATTAGAGTGTTGTTACAGAAGATCACCTTGATCCGATGGCCCTAGCTTCATCGATCAGAAAAATTTAATTTCAACGATCATGAACGATGATGCGATGATCTAATAGATGAAGAGCTCTGATGGATCTGAAAACCTACAACGATGATCTAGGTAATATTTATAGCATACTATCGAATTTTTACTTCAATCGGATATCATTATCATGATCATTTTAGTATGGAATGATTTCGACCGTTAAATTAGAAACAAGCGATTAAAAGGCTAAACGGCATCCAATTATGAGATAATTTTTTAGTTAAATGATCTTTGCTATAATTTTAATGATTTTATACGATAATGATCATAAAATTTAAATTATTTTTGTATGAACTATTCATATTAAGTAGATCTTGCAAAAGCACGAGCATAACTACCAACGAAGTTTAAGAATGATTATCAAGCGACGTATAGTTTTGGATCATTTTTAGATCCACAAGTTATATTTTATAATCATCATCATAAAAATGATTAAAGTAGTAGCCAAAATCATTTATGAAAAAAATTATCTCATAATCGGATGCCGTCTAATCCTTTGATTACTTGTTTCTAATTTAACGATCGAAATTATTCTGTACTAAATTGATCAAGATAACGATATTCAATTGAAGTAAAATTTTGATAGTATGCTACAAACATTACCAAGATCATCATTGCAAATTTTTGGATCGATCGAAAATTTTCATCTATTAGATCATCACATCGTTGTTCATGATCGTCAAAATCAAATTTTTCTGATCGATGAAGCTAAGGCATTAGATCGAGGTGACCTTTCATGACGATACTTTAATGATAATTATTTAGATAATGAATGATGAAGATTGACATTAAATTTTAAAATTATATAATATTTAGAATAAAAATATTTAAAAAAATATATAGCAGTGGTTATGCTAAACTATCAATATTTTAAAATTTTAAATTTTAAAATTATATATTAAATTCTTAATTATCATAAATAACATAAGAGTTAATCATAATTAGATTCTATCAATATTTTTTATATTTAAATTTGCCATTTTGGTGTTTCCATTTAATGTCAAATCCATATCTCATGTTCTGCCTTCATGCTTCACAGCAAGATGATATTCATTTTTATTTTTATTAAATAAATCAAAAAGTATAAATTTTTAACTAAATATAAGGATCAAAATCTTTTACCTCGATGAAAATAGCATGTCAGAAAAAAAATATTACAAACATAACAGTTGGGTACTTTGTCTAGTGAGAAAAAATAACTTAAGAAATCATTATGAAAAAGATATAGATAATAATATTAATCTATACTTTAATTCTTAAAATTAAAATTTAATTTCATAATTCTATATCCTATATAACTTCTTATATTAGATTTCTATTAATCATGAGATTTTAAAAAAAAATCCTTTCAATTCGGCATTCTCCAATCTCTCCCCGCATCCCATCCTCCCTCTCATTTGCTTCCATCCCATCCTCTCCTTGCATCCCGTCCTCCCTCCCTCCCACAAACCATCCCTCACCAACACAACTGCCCCACCCCCCCAACCTAGCATCCGCATTGTTAGTGCAGAATTTGGTTGACGTCGGATCGAGCTGGAGCTGAGGAAGATGAGATCGCCGCTGATGATCTACAAAATAAAATTTCGTTCGGAGTCGATGGTGGTGGCTCCAATGAAATCCTCCGATGATCAAGTCAGCTCTTCTGGCCAACAAAAATGGAGTGCTCAAATGAGAGCTCGACAGAATTTTAGAAAGAAGAAGAGAGCTTAGAGAAAACGTATCTAGAGTATCCCTTTTTATAGGTGGAGCTTGATTGATGGTAACAGCTACAACTATCTGGCGGTGGGTCGCTCGAGGCCTGGTGAGTTCGGTATGAAAGAAAAGGTATCGTCAGACAAATGGTGACAGCCATACCATTTGATAGCACCATACCATCCGGTAGCGTCATCTGTGGTAGACTGATGGCGATCGTTCGTCGAGATTTAATAGCCGTAGCTCTGAGAAAGCAGGCGTTGGTTGGTGGACTTCAGCATATATCAATTTTAGAGGAGTTTGAACTTCTGAAGAAAATACGTCTGATGGAGATTATCCAAAAGTAATCTATTGAAGAAATCCGACTGAGGGAGAAGCTCAGAAGAAGTTCGACTTCTGGAGGAGTTCGACCAAAGAGGATATTCGAAAAGAGTTCAGCTTCTATAGGAGTTCGACTGAAGAAAAAGCTCGAAAGGAGTTCGGCTCCCATAGGCATCCGACTGAAGGAGTGCAGAGGGAGTTCGACTCTCGTGGAAGTCCGACTGAATGAGTACGGAGGGAGTTTGGCTCTCGTGGGAGTTCGACTGAAGGAGTATGGAGGAAATTCGGCTCCTTAGGTGCCTGACTGGAGGAGCACAGAGGAAGTTCGGCTCTCGTGGACGTCCGACTGAAGAAGTGCGGAGGGAGTTTGACTCTCATGAGCGTCCAGTTGGAGGAGTATGGAGAAAGTTCGGCTCTCGTGGGAGTTCGACTAGAGCTCGACCGTTGAGAAGTTTGACTGGAGGTTAAAGACTCGACCATTGGAGAGTTCGAAAGGGGCTCAATCGCTGAGGAGTTCGACCGACTGAAGGAGTTTGGCTAAGACTCATCCACTAAAGCTCTTTCGTGACTACCGATTGCATTAGGCTGAGCATCAGACTGGACTTTGACAAGAGCAGGGTTTATCCCCAATAATAGTCTCCCCTACTTTCGAGTTCAAAATTTGAAGGAAGGGAGTGCAAAAAAGATGACTGTCAAAGTGCTCTTCAGGACTCTGCGTCAGTTCAGGTTGAAGCTCGTGGAAGATCTCATCTTCTGTGATCGAGGTCGAAGGTTGAGCTCCTCGGAAGAGATATCATCTCCAGCAGTCAAGGTTAAAGGTTGAACTCCTTGGGGGAGATCTTATCTCCTGTAGATTGAAGCTTGAAAAAAATCTTATCTCCTGTAGCCGAGGTTGGCTCAGATATTCGAGAGAGATCTTATCTTTGGCCAAGGTTGAAGCTCGGTGGAGATCTTATCTTCTACAACTGAGGTTGGCTTGATCGCTCGGGAGAGATTTTATCTCTGGCCGAGATTGAAGCTCGAGGAAGATCTTATCTCCTGCAGTCAAGGTTGAAGGTTGGGAGGAGATCTTATCTCCTACAGCCGAGGTTGGCTTGGGGGAGATCTTATCTCCTGCAGGGAGAGATCCTATCTCAGGAGAGATCTGCTCTAGTCGAGATTGGTCCGATCGCTCGGGAGAGATCTTATCTCTAGCCGAGGTTGACTCGATCGCTCAGAAAAGATCTCATCTCTAACCGAGATATCGGAAGAGATCTTATCTGAGGCTGATCGAGGTTGAAGCTTTATCTCCTGCAACTGAGGTTGGCTCAGGGGAGATCTTATCTCCTACAGTCGAGGTTGAAGGTTAGAAGAGATTTTATCTTCTGCAGTCGAGATTGAAAGCTCGGAGGAAGATCCTATCTCCTACAGTCGAGGTTAGCTTGGTCACTTGAGAGATATCTTATCTCTAGCCAAGATTGACTCGATCACTTGGAAGAGATCTTATCTCTAGTCGAGGTTGAAGCTTGAGAAAAATCTTATCTCTCTACAGTCGAGGTTGACCCGGTCATTCGAAAGAGATCTTATCTCTAGCCGAGGTTGACTCGATCACCCGAGAAGAGATCTTATCTCTAGTTGAGGTTGAAGATAGAAGGAGATCTTATCTTCTACAGCCGAGGTTGGTCCAGTCACTCGAAAGAAATCTTATCTCTAGCCAAGGTTGACTCGATCGCTCAAAAAAGATCTTATCTCTAACCGAGGTTGAAGCTCGGGGCTCAAAAGAGATCTTATCTCTGAATGAGATTGGCTCGGGCACTCGGAAGAGATCTTATCTCTAGTCGAGGTTAAAGCTCCGAGGCGATCTTATCTCCTGCAACTGAGGTCGAAGCTCGGGGGAGATCTTATCTTTTACTGTCGAGATTGGCTCGAAGGAGATCTTATCTCCTACAATCGAGGTTGGCTCGAAAAAGATCTTATCTCCTACAGCCGAGGTTGGCTCGATCGCTCGAAAGAGATCTTATCTCTAGCTGAGGTTAACACGATCGCTCGGAAGAGATCGTATCTCTAGTCGAGGTTGAAGCTCGGGGGAGATCTTATTCTCCTACAGTCGAGATTGGTCCGGTTGCTCGGAAGAGATCTTATCTCTAGTCGAGGTTGACTCGATTGCTCGAGAGATCTTATCTCTGATCTTGGCTCGGTCGCTCGGATCTCTAGTCGAGGTTGGCTCGATTGAAGCTTATTTCGAGGAAGATCGGAAGAGCTTATCTCTAGTCTACAGTTGTTCGAAAGAGATTTTATCTCCTACAGAGGTTGGCCCGGTCGCTCGGGAGATATCTTATCTCTAGCCGAGGTTGACTCGATCGCTCGAGAGAGATCTTATCTCTAATCGAGGTTGAAGCTTGAGGAAGATCTTATCTCCGATCGAGATTGACTCAGACACTCGAAAGAGATCTTATCTCTCGTCGAGGTTGGCTCGAGTGCTCAAGAGAGATCTTATCTCTAGCCGAGGTTAAAGCTCGAGGAAGATCTTATCTCCTGCAGTCGAGGTTGAAGCTCGGAGGAGATCTTATCTCCTGCTGCCAAGGTTGGCTTGAAAGAAATCTTATCTCCTGTAGCCGAGGTTGAAGGTAAAGCTCGGAGAGAATCTTATCTCCTGCAACTGAGATTAAAGCTCGGAGGAGATCTTATCTCCTATAATTGAGGTTGGCCCGATTGCTCGGAAGAGATCTTATCTCTAACTGAGGTTGACTCGGTCACTTGGAAGAGATCTTATCTCTAGTCGAGGTTGAAGCTCGAAAGAGATCTTATCTCCTGCAGCCGAGGTTAGTCCGATCACTTGAAAAAGATCTTATCTCTAGCTGAGGTTAACTCAATCACTCGAAAGAGATCTTATCTCTAGCCGAGGTTGAAGCTCGGAGGAGATCTTATCTCCTACAGTCGAGGTTGAAGGACTTTGACTCGCTCATATTAGGACGAGGTTCTCCTCCTATTCCTAACACAGCCACTATTGACTGCTTCTTCTCTGTCATCACATAGTTTTTGCACTAAGAAATAATATTAGTAAAATAAAAAAAATTATTGAAGAAAAGTTACTGACAGCACATCTCCGAATTTTCTATTTCAGGATCGTAGGAGCATTATTCCTCCGAGTTTCTTCAGACGGTAAGTCTCGGACCGGACGACCTTCTCTATCTCATGCTGGCCTTCTCAATTTGGAGCAAGCTTTTCTTGGCTTTGAAGCTGGGAGATGATGGCTCGTCGAAGTATCAAGCTCCTCCCAAATGTGGCATTGATGATACGGAAGGCGGTCGATCTTTTTGTTGTTCCTTCATCATTGATGGTTCTGGCTATGGCAGTGCCCTTGGCCGATCTTCTTCTGTTTCTGACTGACGTCTGAGAAATCGATCCAGTTGATCTCTCCTTATGATCTCCTCAATTTCGTCTCGGAGCTGAATGCATTCTTCAGTGTCGTAGTTATGGTAATGATGGTAGAGGTAGTACTTGCTTTGATCGTGCTTATTTGGAGGAGATCGTAATTCTTCTGATCTTGGTAGCTATTTCTTAATTTTCATCAGAATTTGTGCTTTAGGAGCATTGAGGAGGGAGTAGTTATGGAATCTTTTGAGGGGAGGACTTCTTCGCATCCTTCTATTGGGGCTTCCTTGATGACGAGCTCGAGGAGGAGTTCGGACTCGCTTGCGCTTAGGGGGAGTCCATGAGCGCGGCCAAACTTCACTCGACCCTTCATTGGCAGTGGATCTACTATACTCATCCGCCCGTTGCTCTCTCGGCCCAAGCTAGCAGGTCGGCAAAGTCCCTGGGGTACTTCTTCTTCAGAAAAAATAGCAAATCATTCTTCTGAAGGCCGTCCTTGAGTACGACCATTGCAACAAACTGATCCAAATTTCGAACCTCCAATACCACAGCGTTAAATCGAGTGATATAAGCTCGAATGAATTTTTCCTCCTTCTGCTTGACATTCATCAGAGAATTCAAACCTCGGTGCGGACGTTGGCTGCTGACGAAGTGAGCCACGAACTGATGGCTCATTTGATCAAAAGAAAAGATCGTACCTGGCTTCAACATCGACTATCAATTTTTTGCTACTTTCTTTAAGGTAGATGGAAAGGCTCGACATAATATGGCGTCTGATGCACCATGGAATAGCATCATGATTCGGAAGGCCTCTAGATAATCAACTAGATCAGAGGTTTCATTATAGCTTTCAAATTAAGGAAGCTCGAAGTTCAACAGGATAGGCTCTTACATAATTTGGAGGGAGAAAGGAGGATCGATGCGGATATCGTCAAGTTGAGCCAAGGCGATGTGGTCGAGCTTCTCAATTCGTTGGCCCATCTTCTGTAGTTTGTGATTGAGAACATCATCTCAATCGCAGACCTTAGAGGGCTTTCGACTACAGATGGAAAAGGTCTCCTCCAGAGGAGAACCATGACCCCAACTTAGGTCCTCTGCTTTCTATTTCTCCTTAGCGACAATGGGCATGCTAGCCCAAATGCTCTTTCTTGTGATTGATTTTCGGCATCCTGATGGTAGATTTCTTGATGAAGTCACCGTCGGGAGCTGCCGCATGGCTTGCACCATCTCGATGATGCCTTGAACCTACTGTATCAATAGGTCAAACTGCTCCAAATCTACCATGATCGTCGATGGAGGTTGAAGTATCGATGATGGAGCAGGGGTGGATGGATCCGGCTCAGATCTTGCAGCAGACGCGATAGATCTCCAGGTATTCACCTTCTTTCAGAGTATTTCTTGGGATTGAATAAGAGGATGGAGATGAATCTTGGAGGACAAGGTCAGTAGGGTCGGCTGAGCACTCCTTTAAGAATAAGGGTACCTCAGAGATAGAGATCCTTCCTCCAGCGTCAATTCTATTGGTGCAGAATTTGGTTGACGTCAGATCGAGCTAGAGCTGAGAGAGACGAGGTCGCAGTCGATGATCTACAAAATAAAGTTTCGTTCGGAGTCGATGGTGGTTGCTCCGATAGGACCCTCCGATGATCAAGTCAGCTCTTCTAATCAATAAAAATGGAGTGCTCAGGTGAGAGCTTAGTAGAGTTTCGAAAAGAAGAAGAGAGCTTAGAGCTTAGAGAAAATATATCTAGAAGATCCCTTTTATAGACGAAGCTTGATTGATGGTGACAGTTACAGCTGTCTGGCAGTGGGCTGCTCGAGACCTAATGAGTTTGGTACGAAAAAAGGTATCGTCAGACTGATGGTGACAGCCATACCATCCGGTAGCGCCATACCGTCTGGTAGCATCATCTGTGGTAGACTGATAACGATCGTTCGTCGAGATTTAATAGCCGTAGGTCTGAGAAAGCAGACGTTGGTTTGTAGATTTCGGCATATTTCAATTCCAGAGAAGTTCAAACTTCTGAAGGAAATACGTCTGGTGAAAATTATCCGAAAGTAATCTGCTGGAGGAATCCGACTAAGAAAGATGTCTGAGAGGAGTTCAACCAAAGAAAAAATTTAAAAAGAGTTCGACTTCTGTAAGAGTTCGATCGAAGGAGAAGCTCGGAAGGAGTTCGGCTCCCGTAGACGTCTGGCTGGAGGAATACGGAGGAAGTTTGGCTCTCGTGGGAGTCCGACTGAAAGAATACGGAAGTTTGACTTTCGTAGGCGCCTGATTGGAGGAGCGCGGAGGAAGTTCGACTCTCGTGGACGTCCGACTGAAGGAGCGTGAAAGGAGTTCGGTTCTCGTGGACGTCCGACTGAAGGAGTATGGAGAAAGTTTGATTCTCATGGGAGTTTGACTGAAGCTCGATCGTTGAGAAGTTCGATTGGAGCTCGACCGTTGAGAAGTTTGGTCGATTGAAGAGATTCGGCTAAGACTCGACCTCTGGAAATTTCGGAAGGAGCTCGACCGCTGAGGAGTTCGGCCAGCTGAAGGAGTTCAGCTAAGGCTCATCCGCTGAAGCTCTTCCATGACTATTGATTGCATTAGACTGAGCATCAGACTGGACTTCAGCAGGAGCGGGGCTTATCTCCAACACGCATCTTCCCGCATCTTTTCTCTCCACCAAAACCCACCCCGTGTCTTCCCCGTCCGTGTGCGGCATGCGCTTACACATCAAAGATAGATGGAAAAAATGCAAAGGCGGAACAAAATTATGAGAAAAAAAATAATAGACAAAAAAATAATTTTTTTATATAAAATTTTGATAAGATAATTTTACATATTTTGAAGAATTTAAAAAAGCAAAACTACCACGAATGAAAATGATAACGATCAAAGAGATAGTGAGAAGAAGAACTACCACGAATAAAGATGAAAACATCAAAGAGATAGTGAAAAGAAGAACATGGATTAGACTTTGAAAAAAATAGCTTGAGTTATTAGGCATTAACGATAAAAACATTGGAAATGAGAAGAAGAATATTTTATGAATAAAATTAAGAGATTACTTTACTGATTGATGAAAAAATTATTTAGCCATCTTCTGGATGGATAAAATTTTTTCTCTATTTCATGGATAAATGTTATCCATGAAAAATAATTTATCCATCTTAAAATCTATAAGAATATGGTAAATTGGTCAATAAGAAAATTGATCAAATTTTTTATAATATTTATCCATAAAAAAATGAATCTTAATTACCGACATAATTTTAATTTTTGACATTTATTCTTAGTGTAGTTAATTATTTAAAATTTATCGATATTTATATTTTTGCATCGTTAATTATTTTATTTATCTATGTAGAATATTGTATAGATAAATTTTATGTGAGCAAAATCTATATTTTTTGTAGTAAAGTACGATGATGTTTTTTATTTTTTATTTTTTTGGTAGAAACAATGCATTAACAAAGAGAGGTGTTATGGTGCATGGTTGAGATCCAGTTACAGGTATTGAGCCAATTAAAGCATCATTTGTTCTCGCTTTTTGTATAGTTAACATCGATTTTTGGGGTAGGTCTATAGGAGGCAATTGCCGGGAAGGAAATCGGTATCGGTCGGATAAAAAGAGCCGAGAGATTCCGCTGCGAATATTTGTTTACGTGAGAGAAAACAATGTCCACGTACTCTCAAGTCTCAAGGTGAGTGATTGAAGGCGCCCTATACGTAAGTTTATGATTGGAATGGTACGTGTCATGCTCACCAATTAAGGTGATGATACTGTAAGCATTTTTTTTAAAAAAAAAAAAAATTGTGTGATTCATCACCGGGAGTTAAATTACCGATGTTTTCTCAGCCCGGAAAAAGCAGAGGCGGCAAGTTGCGCCTACTTTATTTAAGATACAAGGTAAAAGCAGCACCTTAACAAAGTACCAGAGCCAGGCAGAAAAGAGAGAAGGTTATAAAAGGGTCGAAAGCTCTACCGCAAGAGTAGACCGGTACAAGACTCCACTGGAAGGCCATTGCCACTTCGATCTGGTGATATTCATTCTACCCAAAAGTTCGCAAGAATAGCAAGACTACTCAAAAGCTTAAAGATCCTCTTAACATGTAAGAAGGGGAAATTGTGATAATCGTGGTCTAAATTAATGGTTTTGGATCAGCAAAAGTTTACTCATGATAAATTGCCATCAATGTAAAATTTTGATTGTTGACTTCTAATT
Source organism: Cocos nucifera (assembly GCA_006176705.1). Lineage (NCBI taxonomy): Eukaryota > Viridiplantae > Streptophyta > Magnoliopsida > Arecales > Arecaceae > Cocos > Cocos nucifera. The sequence goes on along the minus strand of QRFJ01000007.1, from coordinate 3,566,499 downwards.
GCAATGTTGCATGTTAACTTAATTATAATGATGTCATAAATTAACTTGTTTGTAGGCAGGGGAATGTTGCTTCCGTAAGACCAACTTGAAAGTTCATCTATCGGAAATTGTCTGATATTCCCTTGTTTTGCATTGTCATCTACTTATGTTTCTCATCCCCCTTTTTTTTTTTTATAAGAATGTCTCATGATATGAAGATGCAACATGATAATCAAATAGAAAAGCAATATAGCACTGGCCCTACCTATATATAACACAAGAGATGTTATCGAGTCATTCCATCCAATTGATAGTTGTTGGGGATAAATTCTGCTTCCACCGAAGTTCAGTCTAATGCTTAGTCTAATGCAACCGATAATCATGGAAGAGCTTCAATCGAAAATTCTCCTCCAGCGGTCAAGTCTTAGCCGAACTTCTCCAGCGGTCAAGCCCCAGCCAAACTTCTCCAACGGCCGAACTCCTCTAGGAGCTGAACTTCTTCCAGAATTCTTCTTCAGTCTGATTTCTTCAGGAGCCAAACTCCTTTCAGAATTCTCCTTCAGTCGAATTTCTCCAGAAGCCAAACTCCTTTCGGACTCCTTCAGGAGCGAACTCCTTCCGGATTGCTCCTGCAGTCGGACTCCTCTAGGAGCCGAACTCCTTCCAGAATTTTTATTCAATCGGATTTCTATAGGAGCCAAACTTCTTCCGAACTTCTCCTACAGTCGGATTCTTTCAGAAGCCAAATTCTTTTCAAATTTCTCCTGTAGTCAAACTCCTCCAGGAGCCAAACTTCTTCCGGACTCCTCCAGGGGTCGGACTCCTTTCGGATATCTTCTTCAGTCGGATTTCTATAGGAACTGAACTTCTCCTTTAGTCAAATTTTTATAGGAGCCGAACTCCTTCCAGACTTCTCCTTCAGTCGGATTCCTCCAAGAATTGAACTTCTTCCAGAATTTTTCTTCAGTCGAATTTCTTCAGGAGCCAAACTCCTTCAAGAATTTTTCTTCAGTCAGATTTCTTTAGGAGCCGAACTCCTTCTGGATTTCTCCTACAGTCGGACTCCTCTAGGAGCTGAACTCCTTTCGGACTCCTTCAGGAGCTGAACTCCTTCTGGATTGCTCCTGCAGTCGGACTTCTCCAGGAGCCAAACTCCTTTCAAAATTTTTCTTCAGTCGAATTTTTATAAAAGCCGAACTTCTTTCGAACTTCTTCTTCAATAGGATTCCTTCAAGAGCCAAACTTCTTCTAGAATTCTTCTTCGGTCGGATTCCTCTAGGAGCTAAAATACTTCTAGAACTCTCATACAGTTGGATTCCTCTAGAAGCCAAATTTTTTTCAGATTTCTCCTGCAGTCAAACTCCTCTAGGAGCCGAACTCCTTCCAAAAATTTTTTTCAATCGAATTTCTATTGGAGCCAAACTGCTTTCAGACTTTTCTTTCAGTCGAATTTCTTCAGAAGTCGAACTTCTTTCAGAATTTTTCTTCAGTCGAATTTCTATAAGAGCCGAACTCCTTTCAAAATTTTTCTACAATCGAATTTCTTCAGGAACTGAAGTCCCTGCAGAATTCTTCTTCAATCAAATTTCTCCAGCAGCCAAACTTCTTTCAGACTTTTTCTACAGTCAGACTCCTCTAGGAGCCAAATTTCTTCCAGATTGCTTCTACATTTGGATTTCTTTAGGAGCCAAACTCCTTCCAGATTTTTTTTTCAGTCAGATTTCTCAAGGAGCCAACCTTCTTTCAGATTACTCTTGTAGTCGAACTCCTCCAGCTCAGTCGAACTCCGAATGCATGCTTCCACTAAATGGCATGGCTGTCATTATCGGTCTGGCAACACCTCTCTTTCCATAATAAATCTCATATGGTCTACGACCAGGCGGTATGGTCGCCACTATCGATCTGACGACACCTCTCTCTCCATAGCAAATTTCATGCGACCTACGATCAGACGATATGGTTGCCACTATCAGTCTGACGATATCTTTCTCTCCATAGCAAATCTCATGTGACCTACTATCGAACGATATGGCTGTCACCATCAATCTACTACAGGCTCTGTCTATAAAAAAAGATCCTCCAGATATATTTTCTTCAAGCTCTCCTCTCCTTCTCTAAACTCTGTCAAACTCTTTCCTAAGCACTCTATTTTGGTTGGTCAGAAGAGATGACCTGATCATCGGAAGGTCCTACCGGAGCCACCACCATCGACTCTGGATAGAACTTTATTTTATAGATCACCGATGGTGACCTCGTCTTCCTCGATTCTAGCTCAATCTGACGTCAACTAGATTCTGCACCAACAGAATTGGCGCTAGAGAAATGGTCTGCTTTCGAGATTTTCTTGCTCTTAAAGAAGTGCTCACTACCGATCTCTCTTCTTTCTTTCTAGAGTTTTTTTTCGAAAAAAAATGCCTTCCAGGAAAGCTTCGATCCGACAATCGACGGTATCTACAGTCATATCTCATCTAGACCTATCCACTTCCACTTCGATCCCGATAATTCAAGCTCCGCTTGTGGATGCAGAGCAACACAACCTACTGGTCCAGCAGGTTCGTGGTCTCACGGAGATGATGCAGGTCATATATCGATAGGCTCCAGCACCGATTCGATTGAAGCGAACTTCTTCGAAGCCCCATGATCCAATCTAGGAATGACCAACTTGGGCTACCCGACCTCTGATCTCCAAAAAGAAGAAGCAGAGGATGGAGGGCCCTTGCTCGAATCATGACTCATCCCAGGGGGAATCTTCGTGCTCTCTCCATCAGAAAACCATGGAGTTCAACGATTATGAAGACCTCCTGAATCAAAGGCTCCTAGAAATGAGCCAATGAATCAAAAAGCTCCATCATACTCCCACCTCACATGGTAATGATATTTGCACTGATCCTTCTTTTTCTCAGAGGATTATGCAGGAATCGATCTTTCTGAACTTTAAGCTCCCATAGCTTGAGAGTTACGATGGACCACTGATCCGATCGATCATCTAAAAGTTTTTTAGATAATGATATTGCTCCATGGTGCGTCAGACGCTATTTATGTTGGACTTTTTCATCAACCCTTAAGAAAGCCGTCAGTAACTGATACTCGATACTTAAGTCGAGTACCATCTTATCATTTGATCAGATGAGCCATTAGTTCGTAGCTCACTTCGTCAGCAGTCGACGACCACACCGAGGTTCGGATTCTCTGATGACCATCAAGTAGAAGGAGAAAAAATTCATCCATACTTATGTCATCCGATTCAATGCTGCTGCATTGAAGGTCTGGAACTTAGATCAATCAATCGCTATGGCCGCTCAAGAGCGACCTTCAGAAGAATGATTTGCTCTTCTCTCTGAAAAAAGTATCTTAGAGATTTTACCGATATGCTAGCTCGGGCTGAAGGTTGTGCCCGAGCTGAAGAGGCCTTCAAGGCCAAGAATAATGAAGTCTTTGATGAGCGGTGAATCAGTGAGCTGGGCAGGCCCACCAAAGAAGAAAAGTCGAGTGAAGCTCGACCGTACTCCCGAACTCTCTTTGAGCACAAGCGAGCTCGAACTTCTCCTTGAACTCGGAGGTAGGGAAGCCCGACGGAAGGACACGAAGGGATTCTCCCCAATGAAGATTTCATAACTATGCCCCTCTCAATGCTCCGAAAATTTAAGTGCTGATAGAAATCAGAGAGCAAATATCGAGATAAAAAAGGATGCATTCTCATCTCAGCAAGCATAATCCTAATAAATTCTACCTTTATCATCGTGATCATGATCACGATACAGAGGAGTGTATCCAACTTCAAGATGAGATCGAGAAGCTCATCAGGCGAAGCAGACTTGGCCAATTCCTATGACGATGACTTGAAGAGCAGAAAGATTGGTTGAGGGCATTACCATAGCCTGAACCACCAAGGGGGAGGCTTAATAAGAAGATCGGCCATCTCTCGGCATTATCAACACTATCTCGAGGAGACTTCAACGAGGAGAAGCCAGTGGATCCAAGGGATCGATGAAGAGATGAAGGACTGAAGAATCTATAATCTTTACTGAGATAGATGCCCAGGAGGTCCAGTTCTCCCATAATGATGCGGTTGTAATCTCTTTAAATATTATCGACTATGATGTATGCCACTTTTTGATAGATAATGAAAGCTCAGCCGACGTATTATTTTATAATGCTTTCTCGAAAATGTCCTTACTTAATAACCACTAGGGGCCTATAAACTTTTCGTTGATAGACTTCACTGGCGATGCCATACCAGTTGAGGGCATAATAACTTTGGCAGTGACTGCAGGGCAACGCCCAAAACTAGCTAAGATGCAGATCGATTTTTTAGTCATAAGGACTCCATCCGTCTATAATGCTATTCTCGACCGATCTGATCTAAATGTACTTTAGACAGTGGTATTGACTTATTATTTGAAGATGAAGTTTTCGATAAGTCATGGGATTGGAGAGATCAGGGAAGATCAAGCTTTGGCAAGGCACTGCTACTCAATCGTTCTGCATAAGAAAGAACAGTCTAACCCTTATCCTATTGACGGACTAAATGTCCGCGATAATCTCACCGAGGAGCGAGGTGAGCCTATGGAGGACCTCATCTCTATACCCTTAAATGATGGGAATGTAGAGCATGCGGTGCAGATCGGCTCCAACTTGGGAGACGAGGTTCAAGAGCAACTCGTCAACTTCCTCAAGAAGAATGCGGACGTCTTCGTCTGGGCCCTAATGGATATGCCAAAAATTGATGCCAAGGTCATAGAACATCGATTGACCATTGATCCGAAGCATCGATTGGTAAAAGAGAATATGCGCAACCATGCCCCGGAGAGGTAGAAAGCGATCGTCGAAGAAGTAGGCAAGCTCATCAAAGCTAGATTCATCCAAAAAGTTAACTATCCAATCTGGATCTCAAATATGGTCCTCATCAAAAAAGCAAATAATAAGTGAAGAATGTGTATAGACTTTAAAAGGCTGAACAAGGCCTATCCAAAAGATAGCTATTCTCTATCCAAGATTGATCAATTGATGGATGTGATCTCGAACCACGAGCTCCTCACCTTCATGGATGTCTTCTCCAATTATAATCAAATACGGATGGCACCAAAGAACGAGGAGAAAACTGCTTTTGTTATTGACCGTGGTCTTTATTATTATAGGATTATGTCCTTTGGACTCAAAAATATAGAGACAACGTACCAGCATCTGATCAATAACATCTTCAAGAAGCAGATCGATCATAATATGGAGGTGTACGTGGATAACATGCTCATCAAAAGTCGAGCTTCTACAGACCACCTCATCGATCTTGAAGAGACCTTCAGCATACTTAAAAAGCATAAGATGAAACTAAACCTGATCAAGTGCGCCTTTGGTATGACCTCTAGAAATTTTCTAGGGTTTATGGTGTTGAGGCATGGAATTGAAGCAAATTTTAAGAAAATTCGAGCCATTCAGAAGATGACTGCTTCAAAAATAATCAAAAAAATTCAGTGCTTGATTGAAAAAGTGGCATCCCTAAATCACTTCATCTCGAGATTGATCGAGTGATGTATGCCCTTCTTCCGAGTTCTCAGATAACCAAAGAACTTCTATTGGATGGTGGAGTGCCAATGGGCTTTTGAGGAGCTCAAAAACTATCTCGGCTCACCCCCACTGCTGGCAAAGCCCAAATCTAGAGAAAAATTATTTCTGTACCTAGCAGTCTCTCCGATGGCCCTGGCGATAGTCCTGATCAAGGAAGAAGTGAAGATGCAGCGATCGATCTACTATGTAAGTCGGATCCTGAGGGATGCAGAGATCAGGTATTCTAGGTTAGAAAAATTGACTTACTCTCTTCTAATTACTGTCAGAAGACTCCGATCTTACTTTCAGATGCACACCATAATGATCCTCACGGATCAACCAATAAAAGCAATCCTTCATCAAACGGATGCTTCTGAGAGGATCGCAAAATGAACAATCGAGCTCACAGAATTTGACATCAACTATTGACCTTGGCCATCGATCAAAGCTCAGATATTGATAGATTTTGTAGTAGAATGTACCATTTCAACTGAAGTCGAGCTTGAAAAGAATGAGACCAATGCTCTGCTATTGCAACCGAGCCTTTCCGAGGAGGATGCTGACCTTTCTGAAGGCTTTTGGGCTATGTACGTGGATGGTTCATCCAACTCCACTAGAGCAGGTGCGGGATTAGTCCTAGTTTCGATGGAGTCATTGCCGAGTACGCGCTATGCTTCAAATTCTCTGCGACTAATAATAGGACCGAGTATGAAGCGTTGATCGTCGGATTAAAAATAGTAAGAGAATTAAAAATAGATCGGCTCCAAGTCTACAATGATTTTTAATTGGTGGTTGGCCAAGTTAGCGGTAATTACGAAGCATGGGTGGAGAGTATGATGAAATACCTAGAGAAAGTAAAGGATTTAACTCTGGCCTTCGACAGTTTTGGCATTCGATAGATTCCGAGGGCAAAAAATATAAGAGCCAACCTCCTCTTTAAATTGACCACATCAACTCCAACCGAACTATCCAAAAAAGTATTTTTTGAGACTTTGAAATGCCCAAGCTTAGAGGAATCATAGGTTGTTATGCAAATGGAGCCTGAGCCAAGCTGGATTGATCCGTTGGTTGCCTACCTCAAGGAGGGAGTTCTTCCTCGTGACCCAAAAGAAGCTTGAAAACTCAAGAATCAAGCCTTCTGGTATATTTTGTACGAGAGCAGGTTGTATAAGAGGTCATATTCACTATCACTACTGAGATATCTCCGATCTTCAGAGGCTAACTTCATATTATGGAAAGTGCACAAAAAAATTTATGGAAGTCACGTAGGAGTCAGATTCCTATCACAAAAACTACTTTGGCAAGGATACTATTGGCCGATCTTGTACCATGATTCTATAAAATATATCAAAAAATATGATCGCTATCAGAAGAATGCAAATATACAAAGATAGCCGACCTTCGAGCTTACTCCGCCAAGTGCATCTTGGTCATTTGTGCAGTGGAGAATGGATATACTTGATCCTTTTTCGACGGCATTCAGATAGCAAAAGTTTTTCTTGGTTGCGATCGACTATTTCACTAAATAGGTCGAAGCTGAACCACTAGCAAAAATTATCAAGGCCAAGGTACGGGACTTCATCTGAAAGTCAATAGTCTGCCAGTTTGGTCTACCCCAAACTCTCATAACCGATAACGAACGACAGTTCGCTGGGACGAGGTTCGCTGAGTTCTGTAAAAATCTAAACATCTTTCATCACTTCACATCGATAGCTCACCCACAGACAAATGGAGAAGTCGAAGTGATCAACTGAACTCTGCTACAAGGTATTAAGACGAGGCTCGATAGAGCTAAGAAAGCCTGGGTGGACGAACTCTACCACGTCCTCTAGGTGTATTGAACTACTCAAAGGTTGTCGATTGGAGAAACACCATTCATCTTGGCCTTTGGAATGAAGATAGTTATACCAATCGAGCTTAAACTCCCATCAGCATAGATCGTGACCTTCAATGAGCAGTATAATCCGCAGGACCTCAAAGCCAACCTCGATCTATTGGAAGAAAAAAAAGAGAAAGTTCAGATTTGGATGGCGGCCTACTGGCGAAGGGTGGCCCGATATTATAACTCCAGAGTCAGAAGTAAAATATTCAAAGTGAGAGATTTAGTGCTTCGACGAGCCGCCATCTTCCAACCTCAAAGCCAGGGGAAGCTTGCCCCAAATTGAAAAGGCTCGTATGAAGTGGTAGAGGTCATCCGGCCTAAGACTTATTGTCTGAAGAAGCTCGGAGGAACAACGCTCCCATATTTTGAAACTCAAAAAATCTGAGGATGTACTATCAATAATTTTTTCTTAATAAAACTTCTCGATTTCAACATTATTATTTCTTAGTGTGAAAATTATGTGATAACAGGAAAGAAGTAATTAAAAGTAGCCCATTAGGAAAAGGAGGAGAACCTCATCCTAACGTGAGCAAAGTCGAAGGCCTTATTCATTTTAGATGAGATGGAAGAGAGGTTCTGACAAAAAGAGAAGAGATAAGTCGGGATATTGCAGGCACCTAGCCAGTATCTTAATTCGTAGGGGCGCCCGAGTAAACCCGTACAAAATCGCATATCCTACAAGCCTTCATGTTTGAGTTCAACCGATTCCTCATGGAGTCAGCATGGGCCTAGCATTCGACAGCTTTTCCTGGGAGCGCCTTATCGGCAAATTTCATTATGAAGCGTGATAACGTTGTGCGAAAGTAACAAGTCGTCCATTGCTCGACTTGACATCTTGGACCGCATACACGCTTATGGGGCACGATTTGACCAGTATAAGTCGGCAACTGCGATGCTGGCTTCTATATTGACACAGTTTCACGAAAATTTTACATATTTTTTCAGATAAGAGAAATTAAGATTTTCTTAGATAAGTAAATTCGATAAAGTCTGCATATATTAAATCTTTCAACTCATTAGAATAGTCCCTCGATGATAAAAAATATAATGACCCACACCAATAACCCTCCCAGCAAACCAGTTGGCCACTTTATTACCCTCCCTAACAAATGTAGGGAGGCTTTGAAAACAAAGAAAGAAGCAGGAAGACAATACCAAAGAGGATAGGGAGGTAGAGAACCCAATTTTCCATAAGGGTCAACCAAGCCATCACCTTGACGTGCATGCATGATACCATTCCTCTGATTAAATTTGAGCAAGGTGACGAATATCCATGGGGTAGGCATCAGATGAGGACTCATGAGCGCTGTAGGATCTTTTGCCAACAATTATGTTGGCAGCTTCGGTCGGATGGAAGGCATCCCAGAAAAGATGCTCGTTTCTATTTGGGCATGGAGTTTGGTATGGGAGGCATGTAATCTGGCCATTATTTTTTCCCACCCCACAGCATCCCCTATTGGTTACCGTTAGACCTGGAAAAGAAAGAAAGAAAAAAAAAAAAAAAAAAAAGAATAAAAACAAAGGAAACCATATAGTTCGCCAACTAGTATATATTTTTATAACTGTGATAAAATCGATCCAATAACGATCAAATTTAAAATAGTTGTAAACAAAGGCATGGGCAATTGGGATGGATTACCATGTGCCGAAGGGTTTGCCAAGATATCCTCAAATATCCCGTAGGCATTTATGTAGGTAAGTGTGCCCCGTCTAAGGTGTTGAATTCATCCACCAAAGCTATCAGCTTCCTGTTAAATATTTGGATCGCGCTGTTGATCTATCAACGCAAGTTTCGCCATTCGGGCTTATGCTGAGCCCAATCTCATTTGGGCTGCACCCAAATTTTTGACCCACTCCCTCAAACACCTTCCTAGCTCATAATCGTACAAAGTCTACAGGAGAGAGGGGAGAATAAATAGTGTATTAATGGCCATCCTGAATTTCACAGAGTTTTTAGAGTCATTAATGTTCTATTTAATGTAATTATCCATGCATATAAAGTTACTACGGAACGGATAATAATGATATAACGTATAACCTTATCTGCTGAGAATATTGTTCAATGAAGGACGTTGGCATATTGTTCTGGATGTATTGGCGGCTGGAGGAGTAGAAAGCAGGCATGAATGTAGTTGTTGAGTAGTCATTGCTCCCCAAACAAACAGAGAAGATGCATTTCTAAGGTAACTAGCAGCAGAGTCTTCATCCCTAATCATGTTACCACCTCTTGTACCGGTCTGATAGTTTCGCAATTGCCGCGGAAGCTAAATTCGATCACACCTTCCGGACGGACGATGCAATCAAATTCAGCATTGCAAGTGAAGATTTGGTTATTGATTTGCAAAATTAGTAAGAGAATGCTGGGAAAATTGGTCACCAATCAAGTTCTCAGTTTTGAATAACCATTGATCTCAAAATTTACCTAGATTGAAGGCCTATCTTCTTATTAAATTTAGATCTAAATTTTTTTTCTATCTTCGTATCTTACTACAAGAAGGATAGGGTAGCGCAGAAAGAGCACACGTACCAATTGTTGGCCGGTTTCCTCCCTTATTCCAGCAGCCGCAGATGCAAAATTTACGCCGGTGAGGACTGCTCGGTCTCTTGCAGCCGCATAAGGTGGGATGAAGTCTTCAAAGCCCAGTAGCTGGAGCTGTACGAGTATCAGAAAGTCGTGTTTTTTTTAGTTACAAAAAAAAAAAAAAGCACAACGTGTCATCAAAAATAGTCATCAACCACTATTAACTTACGAGAATGGCCTACATAGACTTGTATAATAGTTGGTAGTTGCCTATTCACCTCGCAAGCTCTCTAATTAACGGTGAGGATCTGGACGTGCATTTAGTTGCATCATGATTATTTGATAAAAATTTTTTAAATATTTATATAGATAAAAAACATTTAATAATATCTTCTAACTGAATTTTTATAGATGAGACAATAATAATAGTATGCCTACATAGACTAATTTATCCTGGATTATTGTGATTGAACCAAGGGCTGGGTCGTAAATGATTTATGATTGGAATTTTTAAATAAATTTAGATCTTTGGGTAAGTTCCTATCGCTAATATTCTGACACCAGGCTGCAAATAGTTTTTGAACAGAATCTACGTGAAGTTTTGGCTTTAGTTCTTTTTGACCAGAATCTATGTGCAAGTTTGGTTGGAACATAACTTGGCATCCTTTTGCAACCAGCTTTAGAATCGGTTTGGGGTGGATGTCGGACGCGGCCAGTTTGGTAGTTGTTCGGCATAAGAGAGCGGGGCCAATTCGAGACTACTATGTTCCAAAAAAAAAATAACTATTTTATTATCTGCATGATTTTTTTCAGTCAACGGACACATAATCACTTCAATCCAAAAAAATTTATTTCATGACTCGATTTAAATTTTAGATATTGGATGGCTTGGGGAGTAAGGTGGTAAGCGGACGTTCCAATGCTGGAACGACGTACTCATGCATTCCACTTGAGCATTATAGAAATGACTGAGTGCATCTTATATCATCTTATGATTACGTCTAGAGCTATATCGAGACCCCATTCTTTTTTTTTTTTTTTTTTTTTTTAACTAAGAAAAACTATTTCATGGAAAAAAACCGTAAGAAGCATTTATTCTTTACTTTTTATCTCTATCCGATTTTTTACCTTTACAGCATGCCGTACATCTTCAAATTTATTGATCAAAATAATAATAGAATGGAATAAAAACATATAGAGGGGAGCCAAAAAAAAAAAACAAACGTAAACTCAAATTTTTCTTTATCCACGAACAAAACAATGGCCATTGATCATGAAGAGGTGATGGATAAGATGGAATAAAAATATAGAGGGGCAAAAAAAAAAAAAAAAAACGTAAAAACTCCAAATTTTTTCTTATCCACGAAAAACATGGCGTTGAGTCCATGAAGAGGTGATGGTCCCGCATCGGTCCACGGTCCGTCTTGAGACCTCGTGACTGTCTCGTTGGGAATAAATCACGGTAAGGGAAATTAAAGGCAATAAATACAATACTAGCTTATCTTTGGCGAAGAACTCAAGTTTAGAACAACCTGCCAAGTAAATCGTAGGGCAACAAATTATTCCTATATTTAAATTAGGGAATAATGGAGAAGGGAGAATAGATAGAATTGGAAGAATGCATGGATCTTGATCCTCCTTTAATCCATTCGATTTGTTTTCAAAAATCTTTAGAAAGATGGATTGAAAAAAAAAAAACAAAAAAAGTATCTAATCATTCTACCCACTAATTTCTATCATCTAAATTGGAAGATACAAGAATCTGTTGGTGCGACTCGGTCGACTGAATAGAAGGCGGAGTATCAAGAGATGAGGTCGCCATCGAGATCTGTAAAATAAAGTTTCATCTGAAGTCGGTGGTGGTGGCTTCGATAGAATCCTCCGATGATCAAGTCAGCTCTTCTGACCAACAGAAATGGAGTACTCAGGCAAGAGTTTGGTAGAGTTTTGGAAAGGAGAAGAGATATAAAGCTCAGAGAAAACGTATCTGGAGGATCCCCTTTTATAAACGGAACTTGATTGATGGTGATAGCTGCAGTCGTCTGGCAGCGGGCCACTCGAGGCTCGATGGAGTTAGGTACGAAGAAGAAAGTGCTGTCAGGCTGATAGTGATAGCCATACCGTCTAGTAACGGACCGCTCGAGGCCTTGTGGAGTCTGTCATGGAGGGGGCGCCGCCTGTAGCGACGCCTATAGCAGACTGATGGCGACCATTCATCGAGATTTAATAGCCATAGTTCGGAGGAGGCAGATGTTGGTTGGTGAAGAATTATGGCATATATCAATTTCAGAGAAATTCGGACTTTCAAAGGAAATACGACTAGAGGGGATCATCAGAGAGAAACACTAGCTGAAGGAGAGATTTGGAAAGAGTTTGGCTCTTGGATGAGTTCGGTCAAAGGAGAAGTTTGGAAGGAGTTCGGCTCCTGTAGAAGTCCGACTGAAGAAAAGATTCGGAAGGAGTTCGGCTTCTGTAGAAATCCAACTGAAGGAGAAGTCCGAAAGAAGTTCGACTCCTATAAAAATCTGACTGAAGGAGAATTTTGGAAGGAGTTTAGCTCCTATAGAAGTTCGACTGAAGGAGGAGTCCAGATCCTGTGAAAATCCTACTGAAGGAGGATTCTGAAAGGAATTCGGCTCCTATGGAAGTCACTGAAGGAGGAGTTTGGCTCTTATAGAAGTCCGACTGAAAGAGAATTCTGAAAGAAGTTCGGCTCCGATAGAAATCCGACAGAAGGAGTCCGAAAAAAGTTCGGCTCTTGGAGGAATCCGACAGAAGGAACACTCTGGAAGGAGTTTGGCTCCTATAGAAATCCGATAGAAAGAGGATTCTGAAAGGAGTTTGGCTCCTATAGAAGTCCGACTGAAGGAAAATTCTGTAAGAAGTTCGGCTCCTGTAGAAGTCCGACTGAAGGAAGAGTCCAAAAAGAGTTCGACTCCTGTAGAAGTCCGACTGAAGGAGGATTCTGAAAGGAGTTCGATTTCTGAAGGAATCCGATAGAAGGAGAACTCTAGAAGAAGTTTGACTCATGTAGAAATTTGACAGAAGGAGGATTCTGGAAGAAGTTTGGCTCCTGTGAAAGTTCGATTGAAGGAGAAATCCAGAAGGAGTTCGATCGAAGGAGAAATGCGGAGGGAGTTCGATCGAAGGAGTGATCCGAGAGGAGTTCGACTGCTGGGGAGAGATTTTTCGATCGAAGCTCTTTCATGATTGTCGGTTGCATTAGGCCAAGCATCAGACTGAACTTCGATGGGAGCGGGGTTTATCTCCAACAATAGTCCCTCCACTTCCAAGTTCGAAACTCAAAGAAAGGGAGTACAAAAAAGGCGACTGTTGAAGTCCTTTTCTGAGCTCTGCATCTGTTGGGATTGAAGCTCGAGGAAGACCTTATCCCCAGTCGAGGTTGTCATTAAAGTTGAGGCTCGAGGGAGATCTTATCTCCTGTTGATGTAGAAGCTCAGGAGAGATCTTATCTCTAGCAGTCAAGATCGAAGGTGGAGCTCGGAGGAGATCTTATCTTCAATAGCTGAGGTTGAAAATGGAGCTCGGAGGAGATTTTATCTCTAGCAGTTGAGATTGAAGGAGATTTTATCTTCTGTTAACGTAGAAGCTCGGGAGAAATCTTATCTCCAGCAGTCGAGATCGAAGGTGGAGCTCGGAAGAGATCTTATCTCCAACGATCGAGGTTAAGGTGGAGCTCGGAGAAGATCTTATCTTCGCAATCAAGATTAAAGGTGGAGCTCGAAGAGATCTTATCTCTAGCAGCCGGGTTGAAGGAGATCTTATCTCCTATTGCATAGGCTCTGAGGCTCAGGAGAGATCTTATCTTCAGCGGTCGAGGTTGAAAGGAGATCTTATCTTCTGTTGATATAGAAGCTCGAAAGATTTTATCTCCAGTAGCCAAGGTCGAAGGTGGAGCTTGGGAGAGATCTTATCTTCATTAGCCAAGGTTGAAGGTAAAGCTTGGGGAGATCTTATCTCCAGCCAGCTGAGGTTGAAAAAGATCTTATCTCTATTAGTGTAGGCTCTGAGGTCGGGGGAGATCTTATCTCCAACAGCTGAGGTTGAAGAAGATCTTATCTCCTGTTGATGTAGGCTCTAAGGCTCGGAAGAGATCTTATCTCCAGCAGTCGAGGTTGAAGGAGATCTTATCTCCTATTGATGTCGGGCATAATGGGGCCACTGTTGGAGCCTTTTTCTCCATCTCGTCTAAAATGAACGAGACTTTCGACTTTGCTTACGTTAGAACGAGATTCTTCTTCTATTCCTAATGGGCTGTGGGCACATAAGGACCGTTTCAGGGCCTCTTCTCCCATCTCGTCTAAAATGAACGAGATCTTCGACTTTGCTCACGTTAGGACAAGGTTCTCCTCCTATTTCTAATGGACTGTGGGGGTACATAAGGGTCGTTGTCAGGACCTCTCCCTCCATCTCATCTAAAATTAATGAGGTCTTCGACTTTGCTCACGTTAGGATGAGGTTCTCCTCCTTTCCTAATAAACTGTGGAGGCACATAAGGACCGTTGTCAGGACCTCTTCCTCCATCTCATCTAAAATGAATGAGGTCTTCGACTTTGCTCACGTTAGGATGAGTTCTCCTCCTATTTCCTAACGGACTATGGGGCACATAAGGGTCTTGTCTGCCTCTTCCTCTATCTCTCTAAAATAATGAGGCCTTCGATTTTGCTCACGTTAGGATGAGGTTTCTCTTTATCCTAACTGGCACTTTGAATTACTTCTTTTGTTCATCACATAATTTTGTACCAAGAAATAATAATATTGAAATGAAAGTTTTATTGTAGAAAAATTACTGGTAGTACATCCTCAGATTTTTTGAGTTCCAAGATCGTGAGAGCGTTGTTCCTCTGAGCTCCTTCAGATGATAAGTTTCGGACCGGATGATCTCCACCACTTCATACGGGCCTTTCCAATTTGGGAAGCTTCCCCTGCTTTGAGGTGGAAGATGGCGGCTCACCGAAGTACTAAGTCTCCCACTTTAAATATTTTACTTCTGACTCTGGAGTTATAATATCGGACCATCTTTCGCCTGTAGGCCGTCATACGAACCTGAGCTTTCTCTTTTTTTTCAGCAGATCGATGTTGGCCCTGAGGTTCTGTGGGTTATGCTACTCATTGAAGACACGATCAATGTTGATGAAGTTTAAGTTCGATCAGTAATATTCTCATTTCAAAGCTAAGACGAATGGTATTTCTCCAATCGACGATCTTTGAGTAGTTCGGTACATCCAGAGGATGTGATAGAGTTCATCCACCTAGACTCTCTTTGCTCTATCGAGCCTCATCTTGATGTCTTGCAGCAGAGTCCAGTTGATCACTTCAGCTTTTCCATTTGCCTATGGATGAGCTACCGATGTGAAGTGATGGAAGATATTTAGCTCTTCGCAGAACTCGGTGAACCTCATCCCAGCGAACTGTTGTCCATTATCAGTTATGAGAGTTTGGAGCAGACCGAACTGGCAAACTATTAACTTTCAGATAAAGTCCTATACCTTGATCTTG
This sequence comes from Cocos nucifera, assembly GCA_006176705.1. Lineage (NCBI taxonomy): Eukaryota > Viridiplantae > Streptophyta > Magnoliopsida > Arecales > Arecaceae > Cocos > Cocos nucifera. Next base: position 3,551,053 of record QRFJ01000007.1, on the reverse strand, counting down.
GTAATTTTTGCTAGTGGTTCAGTTTTGACCTATTTGATGAAGTAGTCGATCATGACCAAGAAGAACTTCCACTGTCCAGATGCTATCGAAAAAGAACCAAGTATGTCAATTCTCCACTGCATGAATGGCCAAGGTGCGCTTACGGAGTAAGCTCGAGGCCGACTATCTTATATGATTTGCATTCTTCTGAAGCGTCATATTTTGATATATTTATATGAAATCATAGTATAAAGTCGGCCAATAATATCCTTGCTGAGTAGTTTTTGTGAAGAACCTACTCCACGTGACTTCCATAAATTTTTGTGCACTTTCAATAACAAAAAGTCCGTCTGAAGGTTGGAGATATCTCAGAGCGATAGTGAATAGACCTCTTATACAGCTGCCCTCGCACAAAAATACTGAAAGGCTTGATTCTGAGTTTTAAGCTTCTTTGGTCACGAGGAAGACTCCCTCTTGAGTAGGTAACCAACGGGTCAATCCAGCTGCTGAGTTCTATTGCATAAACCTATGATTCCTCTGGGCTTGGATTTCAGAGTCTCAAAAATACTTTTTGGACAGTTTGGTGGGATATGTGGCAATTAAGAGGGGTTGGCTCTTATATTTTTGCCCTCGGAATCTATCGAATGCCAGAAACAGTCTGAAGGCAGAGTAATCCTTTACTTTCTCAGTTATTTCATCATACTTTCTCTCACCGCTTCGTAAGTGCCACTAACTTGGCCACCAATTAAAAATTATGTAGACTTGAGCCGATCTATTTTAATTCTCTTCTATTTTTAACCTGACAATCAGCGCTTCATACTCAGCCCCATTATTAGTCGTAAGAATTGAAGCTAGCGCTACTCGGCGAGACTCCATCGGACTAGACAATCCCGCACTTGCTCTAATGGAGTTGGATGAATCATCCACGTATACAGAGCCAAAAGCCATTGAAAAGGTCGCACTCTCTCGAGGAGGCTCGATTCCGACAATAGAGCGCTGATCTCATTCTGTTCAAGCTCGGCTTCAGTTGGAATGGTATATTCTACAACAAAATCTGCCAATATCTAGGCTTTGATCAATGGTCGAGGTCGATAGTTGATGTCAAATTGTGTGAGCTCGATCGTCCATTTTGCGATTCTTTCGGAAGCATCCATTCGATGGACTGCTTTTATTGGTTGATCCGTGAGACCATTATGGTGTGCCCTTAAAAATAAGGTTGGAATCTCCTGACAATAATTAGAAGAGAGTAAGTCAATTTTTCTAGCCTAAAGTACCTGATCTCTGCATCCCTTAGGATCCGACTTACGTAGTAGATCAATCGCTGTATCTTCGCTTCTTCCTTGATCAGGACTGCTGCCAAGGCCATCAGAGAGACTGCTAGGTAGGAATAATTTTCTCTAGTTGGCTTGTCAGAGTGGGGGTGAGCCGAGTAAGTTTTTAAGCTCCTCGAGTCAATGGGCACTCCATCGTCCAAGAAATTCTTTGGTTGTCTGAGAACTCGAAGAAGGGTATCATCGCTCGCGATCTCGAGACGAAGTGATTTAGGGATGCTACTTTTTCAGTCAGATGCTGAACTTTTTTGATTATTTTTGAAGCAGTCATTTTTCGAATGGCTTGGCTTTTCTCTGAATTTGCTTCAATCTCGCACCTTGACACCATAAACCTCAGAAACTTTTTAGAGGTCATCACAAAGGCGCCTTGGTGGATTTAGTTTTATCTTATGCTTTAAGTGCATTGAAGTCTCTTCAAATCGTGAAGTTGTCTTAGAAGCTCGACTTTTGAGAGCATGTATCACGTACACCTCCATTTGCGGTCGATTTGCTCCTTGAAGATTTGTTGACCAGAGCTGGTAGGTTGCTCCTATGTTTTTAAGTCCAAAAGGCATAATCCTATAAATAAAGACCACGTCATAACAAAAGTATTTTTCTCCTCATCCTTGATGCCATCCGTATTGGTTATAACAGAAGACATCCATGAAGTGAGGAGCTCTATGCCGAGATCGCATCCACACATTGATCAATCTGGATAGAGGTAGCTTCTTTTGGGTAGGCCTTTTCAGCTTTTTGAAGTCTATACACATCCTCCACTTGTTATTTGCCTTTTTGATGAGGATCACGTTTGAGACCCAGGTCGGATAGTTAATTTTTTGAATGAATCCAGCTTTGAGGAGCTTGCCTACTTCTTCGGTGATTGCTTTCTGCCTCTTTGAGGCATGATTGTGCACATTCTCTTTTATCGATCGATGCTTCAGATCAACGGTCAACCGATGTTCCATGATCTCAACATCAATTCCTGACATATCCACCAGAACCTAGGCAAAGACGTTCGCATTCTTCCTAAGGAAGGCAACGAGTTGCTCCTGAACCTCATCTTCTAAGTTGGAGCCGATCTGCACCGCATGCTCCGCATTTTCATCGTTTAAGGGGTATAGGGATGAGATCCTCCATAGGTTCATTCCACTCCTCAGTGAGGTCATCGTGGACATCCAACTCGTCAACAGGATAAGGGTCGGACTGTTCTTCCTTATGCAGGGCGATTGAGTAGTAGTGCCTTGCCAGAGCTTGATCTCCTGACCTCTCCGATCCCGTGACTTGTCGAAAACTTCATCTTCAAATAATAAGTTGATACCATTGTCTGAAATGCGTTTAGATCAGATCGACCGAGAATAGCGTTATAGGCGAATGGAGTCCTTACGACTAAAAAATTGATCTATACCTTAATCAGTTTTGGGCATT
>QRFJ01000007.1:3520955-3548329 GCA_006176705.1 Cocos nucifera | reverse complement strand
CATGGTCACTTATATTGCCTCCTTTAGTCCGTTAGAAATAGGAGGAGAACCTCGTCCTAACATGAGCCAAAGTCGAAAGCCTCATTCATTTTAGACGAGATGGGGGGAGAGACTCTGACGGCAGCCTTATGTGCCCCATAGTCCGTTAGAAATAGAAGAAGAATCTCATCCTAACGTGAACAAAGTCGAAGGCCTCATTCATTTTAAATAAGATGGGAAGAAAGATCCTGACAATGGCCCTTATGTGCCCCCACAGTCCATTAGGAATAGAAGAAGAACCTCATCCTAACATGAGCAAAGTTGAAAGCCTCATTCATTTTAGACGGGATGAGAGAAAAGGCCCCAACAACGATTTCATTGTGTCTGACAATAATAGAAGATAAGATCTCCTTCAACCTCGACTGCTGGAGATAAAATCTTCTCCGAGCTTCAGAGTCTACGTGAACAGGAGATAAGATCTTCTTCAACCTTGGCTGTTAGAGATAAAATCTCTTCCAAGCTTCAAAGTCTACGTCAATAGAAGATAAGATCTTCTTCACCTCGAATGCTGAAGATAAGATCTCTCTCAAGCTTCAAAGTCTACGTCAATAGGAGATAAGATCTCCTTCAACCTCGGCTACTGGAGATAAGATCTTCTCCGAGCTTCTGCATCAATAGGAGATAAAATCTTCTTCAACCTGACTGTTTGAAAATAAGATTTCCCCCGAGCTTCAGAGTCTACGTTAATAGGAGATAAGATCTTCTTCAACCTCGGCTGCTTGAGATAAGATCTTCTCTGAGCTCCAGAGCCTACATCAACAGGAGATAAGATCTCCTTCGACCTTGACTGCTGGAGATAAGATCTCTTCCGAGCTTCTACGTCAACAAAAGATAAGATCTTCTTCAACCTCGACTACTAGAGATAAGATCTCCTCCGAGCTTCAGAGTCTATATCAATAGGAGATAAGATTTTCTTCAACCTCGACTACTGAAGATAAGATCTCCTCCGAGTTTTCAAAGTCTATGTCAACAGGAGATAAGATCTTCTTCAACCTCGGCTAGAGATAAGATCTCTCCAAGCTTCTACGTCAATAGGAGATAAGATCTTCTTCAACCTCGGCTATTGTGAGATAAGATCTCCCCCGAGTTCTAGAGTCTACGTCAACAGGAGATAAATCTCCTTTAACCTCGGCTGCTGGAGATAAGATCTCCTCCAAGCTTCTACATCAATAAGAGATAAGATCTCCTTCAACCTCGACTGCTGGAGATAAGATTTCCTTCGAGCTCTAAAGTCTACGTCAATAGGAGATAAAATCTCCTTCAATCTCGACTGCTGGAGATAAGATCTTTTCCAAGCTTCAGAGTCTATGTCAACAGGAGACAAGATCTCCTTCAACCTCAGTTGGAGATAAGATCTCCTTTGAGCTTTCACTTCAACATCAACTTCAGCTGGAGACAAGATCCCCCAAGCTTCAACCTCAGCAGGTGCAAAGTCCGAAAAAGGACTTTGACGGTCACCTCTTTAGTACTTCCTTCCTTCGAATTTCGAACTCGAAAGTGGGGGGAACTATTATTGGAGATAAACACAGCTTCCGTCGAAGTCCAGTCTGATGCTTAGCCTAATGCAACCGATAATCATGGAAGAGCTTCGATCAAGAATTCTCCTCCAGCGGCCAAACCTTAGCTAAACTCCTTCGACCGATCGAACTCCTCAGTGGCCAAGCTCCAACCGATCTCCCCCAGCGGTCGAATTTCTGCCGAACTCCTTCAGGAGCCATACTCCTTCCAGAATTCTCCTTCCGTCGGATTCCTCCAGGAGGCAAACTCCTTCCAGAATTTTCCTACAATCAGATTCCTCCAAGAGTCGAACTCCTTCCAGAATTTTTTTTCAGTTGGATTCCTCCAAGAGTCGAACTTCTTTCAGATTTTTCCTACAGTCGGACTCCTTCAGGAGCCGAACTTCTTCTGAATTGCTCCTGCAGTCAGACTCCTTCAGGAGCCAAACTCCTTCCAAAATTTTTCTTCAGTCAGATTTTTATAGGAGCCAAACTTCTTTCAGACTTCTCCCACAGTCGGATTTCTTCAGGAGCTAAACTCCTTCTGAATTCCTCCTGCAGTCGGACTCCTACTGAAGTCGAACTCCTTTCAGACTCCTTTAGGGGTCGGACTCCTTTCGGATATCTCCTTCAGTTGGAGTTCTATAGGAGCCAAACTTCTTTCGAACTTTTCTTCAGTCGGATTTCTATAGGAGCCAAACTTCTTCCGGACTTCTCCTTCAGTCAGATTTTTTCAGAAGCTGAACTTCTTCCAGAATTCTCCTTCAGTCGGATTCCTCCAAGAGCCAAACTCCTTCCAAAATTTTTCTTCAGTCAGATTCTTGTAGGAGTCGAACTTCTTTCGAATTTTTCCTACAGTCAGACTCCTCTAGGAGCCAAACTCCTTTCGAACTCCTTCAGGAGCCGAACTCCTTCCAAATTGCTCCTGCAATCGGACTCCTTCAGGAGTCGAACTCCTTCCAAAATTTTTTTTCAGTCAAATTTTTATAGGAGCTAAACTTCTTTCAGACTTCTTCTTCAATCAAATTTCTCCAGGAGCCAAACTCCTTTCAGAATTCTCCTTCAGTCGGATTCCTCCAGGAGCTGAACTCCTTCCAAAATTCTCCTACAGTTGGATTCCTTTAGGAACTGAACTTTTTCCAAATTTCTCCTACAATCGAACTCCTCCAGGAGTCAAACTCCTTCCAAACTCTAGGAGTCGAACTCCTTTCGGATTGCTCCTATAGTCGGACTCCTTCAGGAGCCAAACTTCTTTTAAAATTCTCTTTCGATTGGATTTCTATAGGAGCCAAACTTCTATCGAATTTCTCTTTCATCGGATTCCTTCAGGAGCTGAATTCCTTCCAGAATTCTCCTTCAGTCAAATTTCTATAGGAGTCGAACTCCTTCCAGAATTCTTCTTCAATCGAATTTCTCCAAGAGCCGAACTCCTTTCAGATTCCTCCTGCAATTGGACTCCTTTAGGAATCGAACTTCTTTCAGACTCCTTCAGAAATCGAACTTCTTCCAAATTGCTTCTATAGTCAGACTTCTTCAGGAGCCGAATTCCTGCCAGATTTCTCCTTCAGTCAGATTCCTCAAGGAGCTGACCTTCTTCCGGATTACTCTTACAGTTGGACTTCTCCAGCTCAGTCGGACTTCGAATGCATGCTTCCATCAGACGGCATGACCGTCATTATCGGTCTGGCAACACCTCTCTCTCCATAACAAATCTCATGCCCCCCACGATCAGGCGGTATGGCCGCCACCATCGATTTGGCGACACCTCTCTCCGTAGCAAACCCCACGTGGCCCATGATCAGACAGTATGGCTGCCACTATCAGTCTGACGATACCTTTCTCTCCATAGTAAATCCCATACGATCTACTATCGGATGATATGGCTATCACCATCAATCTACTATAGGCTCCGTCTATAAAAAGAGATTCTCCAGATACGTTTTCTCTAAACTTTTCTCTCCTCTAAACTCTGTCGAACTCTTTCCTGAACACTCTGTTTCAGTTGATCAGAAGAGCTGACTTGATCGTCGGAGGGTCCTGCCGGAGCCACCACCATCGACTCCGAATGAGACTTTGTTTTGCAGGTCATCGACGGCGATCTCGTCTTTCTCGACTCCAACTCGATCTGGCATCAACTAGATTCTGCACCAACAGTAGTAAAGAAATTAAGAAGAAAGGATAAAAAGGTGGAGGAGGTGTTGAAGATCATGTGTGAGATTTAGTCCGAAATGAAAAATTAGTGGGAAGAAAAGGTTGTACAGATAAATAGGACTTAAAATATAACGATTTAATCTTTTTAGACGGAGTATCTTCTTGATCTCCTGACTCTCCGATCCGTGACTTGTCGAAAACTTCATCTTCAAATAATAAGTTGATACCATTGTCTGAAATGCGTTTAGATCAGATCGACCGAGAATAGCGTTATAGGCGAATGGAGTCCTTACGACTAAAAAATTGATCTATACCTTAATCAGTTTTGGGCATTGCCCTACAGTCACGACCAATGTTATTATGTCCTCAACTGGTACGGCATTGCTAGTGAAGCCTATCAACAGGGAGTTCATAGGCCCCAAGTGATTATTGAGTAAGAATATTTTTGAAAAAGCATCATAAAATAATACGTCGGCCGAGCTTTCATTATCTACTAAAATGCGGCATACATCATAGTCGGCAATGTTTAAGAAGATTACAACTGCATCATTATGGGAGAACTGGACCCCCTGGGCGTCTGCCTCAATGAAGATTATGGGTTCTTCAATCCTCCGTCACTTCATTGATCCTTCGGATCCGCTAGCCTCTCCTCACCGAAGTCTTCTCGAGATAGTGTTGATGATGTCGAGAGGCGGCCGTTCTCCTTGTTGATCCCCCCTTGATGGTTCAGGCTGCAGTAATGCCCTCGGCCGATCTTTCTGTCCTTCAGATCGTCGCTGCAGGAATCAGCCAAGTTTGCCTCGTCTGATGAGCTCCTCGATCTCATCTTAAAGTTGGATACACTCCTCGGTGTTATGACCGTAGTCACGATGATAAAGGCAGAACTTGTTAGGATTGTGCTTACTGGAGTGAGAATGCATCCTTTCTGATCTTGGTAGTTACTTTCTGATTTCCATCAGCACTTAAATTTTTGAAGCATTGAGAAGGGCGTAGTTGTGAAATCTTCGTTGGGGAGAACCCCGCCGCATCCTATCGTCGGGGCTTCCTTACCTCCGAGCCTGGGGAGGAGTTCGGATTTGCTTGCACTCAGAGAAAGTTCGGGAGTGCAGCCGAGCTTCACTCGACTTTTCTTCCTCGATGGGCCTGTCCGGCTCATCGATTCGCCACTCACCAAAGGCTTCATCGTCCTTGACCTTGAAGGCCTCTTCAGCTCGGGCATAACCTTCAGCTCGAGCTAGCATATCGATAAAATCTCTGGGGTACTTCTTTTTCAGAGATAACAGCAAATCATTCTTCTGAAGGCTACCCTTGAGTGCGGCCATGGCGACTAATTGATCCAGATTCTGGACCTCCAATGCAGCAGCATTAAATCGAGTGACATAAGTTCGGATTGATTCTCGTTCCTTTTGTTTGACAGTCATCAGGGAATCCAAACCTCAGCGCGAACGTCGACTGCTAACGAAGTGAGCCATGAACTGATGGCTCATTTAATCAAAGAATAAGATGGTACCTGGCTTAAGTGTCGAGTACCAATTTTTGGTAGCTTCCTTGAGGGTGGACGAAAAAGTCCAACATAAAATAGCGTCTGACGCACTGTGGAGCAACATCATTGTCTGAAAGATCTTCAGATGGTCGATCGGATCGGTGATCCCATCGTAACTCTCAAGCTGTGCGAGCTTAAAGTTCGACAAGATCGGTTCCTACATATTCCTCTGAGAAAAAGGAGGGTCAGTGCAAATATCATTACCATACGAGGAGGGAGTATGGTGGAGCTTTTCGATTCATCGACTCATTTCTACGAGCTTTTGATCCAGGAGGTCTTCACGATCGTTGAACTTCAGGATTTTCTGATGGAACGGGCGTGAAGCTTCCCCATGGGATGAGTCATGATCCAAGCAAGGGCCCTCCATCCTCTGCTTTTTTCTTTCCAAAGATCAGAGGTCGGGTAGCCTAAGTTGGCCATTCCCAGATCGAACCACGGGGGCTTCAGAGCAGCCTGCTCCGATCGAACCGGTGCTAGGACCTGTCGATGTATGGCCTGCATCACCTCCATAAGACTGCGAAGCTGCTAGACCAGCAGGTTGAGCTACTCCACATCCACCACGGCCACAGGCGAAGCTTGAGTTACTGGGGCCGAAGCGGGAGTGGATAGGTTTGGACGGGATTTGGCCGCAGACCCCATCGATCATCGGATTGAAGCTTTCCTAGGAGGCATCTCTTCTCGGGAAAGAACTCTAGAAAGAAAGAAAGGAGATCGCTGGTGAGCACTCCTTTAAGAGCAAAGGAACCTCGAAAGCAGGGGCCCTTCTTTCAGCGTTAATTTTGTTGGTGCAAAATCTGATCGATGCCGAGACGAGCTGGAGCAGAGGAGGACAAGGTCACTGTCAGGGATCTGCAAAATAAAGTTTCATCCGAAATCAATGGTGGTGGCTCCGACAGGACCCTCCGACGATCAAGTCAGTTCTTCTGGCCAATAGGAATGGAGTACTCAGGCAAGAGTTTGGTAGAGTTTCGAAAAGGAGAAGAGAGCTTAGAGCTTAGAGAAAACGTATCTGGAGGATCCCTTTTTATAGATGGAGCTTGATTGATGGTGACAGCTGCAGTCATCTGGCAGCGGGACGTTCGAGGTCCGGTAGATTTTGGTACGGAGAGAAAGATGTTGTCAGGCTGATAGTGACAGCCATACCATCCAGTAGCGAGCCGCTTGAAGCCTGGTGGAGCCTATTACAAAGGGGGGCACCGTCTGTAGCATCATCTATAGCAGACTGATAGCGATCGTTCGTCGAGATTTAATGGCCATAGTTCGGGAGAAGAAGGTGTTGGTTGGTGAAGAACTCTGACATATATCAATTTCAAAGGAGTTCGGACTCTCAAAGAAAATATGGCTAGATGAGATCATCCAGAAAGAATGCTAGCTGAAGAAGAGATGTGGAAGGAGTTCGGCTCCTGGATGAGTTCGATCGAAGGAGAAGTCTGAAAGGAGTTCAGCTTCTGTAGAAGTTTGACTGAAGGAGAGATTCGAAAGGAGTTCGGCTTCTATAGAAATTCGATTGAAGGAGAAGTCTAGAAGGAGTTTGGCTCTTATAGAAATCCGACTGAAGGAGAATTCTGGAAGGAGTTCGGCTTCCTATAGAAGTTCGACTGAAGGAGAAGTTCGACTGAAGGAGAAGTTATCGAAAAGGAGTTCGGCTTCTATAGAAATTCGATTGAAGGAGAAGTCTAGAAGGAGTTTTGGCTCTTATAGAAATCCGACTGAAGGAGAATTCTGGAAGGAGTTCGGCTCCTATAGAAGTTCGGCTCCTATAGAAGTTCGACTGAAGGAGAAGTTCGACTGAAGGAGGAGTTCGAAAGAAGCTCGGATCCTGGAGAAGTTCGATCGAAGGAGAAGTCTGGGAGGAGTCCGGATCCTAGAAAAATCTGATTGAAGGAGGATTCTGGTATGGAAGTTCGACTGAAGGAGAAGTGCAGAAGAAATTCGGCTCCTGTAGAAGTCCGACTGAAGGAGAATTTTGGAAGGAGTTCGGCTCCTGTAGAAGTCCGATTGAAGGAGTCCAGAAGAAGTTTGGCTTCTGAAGGAATCCGACAGAAGGAGAACTTTGGAAGGAGTTCGGCTCCTGTAGAAATTCGACAGAATAAGGATTCTGGAAGAAGTTCGGTTCTTGTAGAAGTCTGACTGAAGGAGGATTCTGAAAGAAGTTCGGCTTCTGTAGAAATCCGACAGAAGAAGGATTCTGAAAGGAGTTCGGCTCCTATGAAAGTCCGACTGAAGGAGGAGTCCGAAAGGAGTTCGGCCAAAAAAAAAGTGTGGAGGAAGTTCGGCTGAAGGAGTGGTCCGGAAGGAGTTCGACCGTTGGAGAGAGAATTTTCGATCGAAGCTCTTTTGTGATTGCCAATTGCGTTAGGCCAAGCATCAGACTAAACTTTGATGGAGCAAAATTTATCTCCAACAAAATCAATGAATTATACGAGGAATAAATTTTTATAGTGATAAAATTATTTTTATTAATTTTTTAATAAAAGATAAGAGATCCATAATCTTTTTTATTAAAAAATAATTTAATAATATTATCATACAAATATCATAATTTTTTTTATTCTTTCTATATTAAATAAAAAAGATAATCATTCTTCACCATTCTTTTATATTTCATCAAATATATAAAAAAATGGATAGAGATCCGTCTATCCTCTGCTTCACCCATTTTTTCTTCTCCATCCCTCCTTCATATACATCATCCAATGTGGTGGCAGATCCACAATTAAACGCTATCTTGCTACACTGATGCGCTCTCTTTTATTAGCGTTGGTGCGGAACGTTTTGCTACATGGAAGCAGTGATTCTGTTGCTTTCGATTTTCCTTTCTAACAGGATACAGTGTGACCCATTTGGCAAGAGATGACCTCTCGGCAAGTAAATTGAACTCATCAGCAAGTCAATTAGACTCCTACGGTAGCTTGTAAGCATGAGTTAGAGATTCCTTTGCAAGAAGACAATTAGCTGCACCCTTTTTTGGCCGGTTAGGCTGGAAGCATAATCCCTCTTGTATGAAGTGAATGAAAGGCGCTAATTGCTCCCTTTCAATACGGGGGTTTTGTTTTGTTGTGCAGGAGATATACTTTTACATAATCGTTTATGACATCTCATCCTTCAAGAGTTCAAGGGAATAAATTCTTTTTTTAAAAAAAAAAAAGAAAAAAGAACGGTCTAAAATATGAAAACAACCATGAACTTGATTGGTAGGATGATTGTTAATTTAGTTCGAAAATAAAGAGTATTTTCGATCCAGATATCCAAGCAAGGTCACAAATTGGGATACAAAATAAATATTCACACCACATAAAGACACACGTTGGCACTTTAGATGCAAGAAGTAAAATATAGTGGCTCTAATAGATTGCTCCATCATGGTCAATAAGAGGACGTTGGGTTCATGCACAAGTGTCTGTAAATTAGACCAGCTCCCATGAGCCAGACGACCTAAATCTATATAGTAATCGAGCTACGTCCCGAGAACCAAGTCACCTTAGCAGATTTTAGTTGATGAATAAAACAAAGTAACGGATAAAGAAACGAAGCATGCATGGCACCGGACCAAGAAGGCCTTACCGATAACATCAACGGCGGTCAAGCCATTGCTGAACCTTCCGGTTGGGCCGCCGGGGAAGTCAATGCCGTAGGGCATGTAGTTGGCCCGTGCCAACGAAGCCATGTCGTCGTTGTTGTTGCCATTGTCCACAAGCGAATCCCCAAAGATAAAATAGCATGGGACTTGAGGGTCCGCCCGGACCGAGCCCATCAACCAGCTTGAAGCCAACAGCATCAACCACCAAACCCACAGCATTCCTCTTAGCTCACTGTGAGCCATTTAGAGAGGAGGAGGAGGATGAGAAGAAGAAGACAGGGTAAGGGAACAAAGAGGTTGGGATGGAGAGGGAAAAGTAGGCGGTGGGGAGAATATATATACATATAGGTAAGATAAAGGGTGAAGGACCGGACTGACGGGATTAGGGTATTGGTTACAAGGAGGATGGTTGGGCTGGGGTTAGTTTTGGCATTTAATTCTTCCCGGACTTAAACGTGGGGTCATGCCGACCAGGGCCGAGGGGAGACAGGCTCGGAGAAATTACGTGCCCTCATTAGTATGGCTTGCGGATTCCTGCTGGGCAGGTGATGCACCGCTTGTTACACCGTTTATGACAACCGCACGTCACGTATGCAGCGTGCATCATATGACATAAATCCATACAACTGCACGTCATCGTATGTGGCGTGCATTATATGACATATATCCATACATGATTGTCCATCATGCTACCATACTTCATGTATTGTCTATCATGCAATACATAGCTATGCACAATCGCATATGATGTGCATCGTATGACCTATATTCATATACGACCATCTATCACATGATATACGATCCATGGTGCATAGCAGAGGATTTGCACCTATTAACAGGGGTTGAGAATTAACATCGTTCCTTACCCATGCCATGCATAATAATCTAGGAACTGTAAGTGAGAAGGATCATCATTGAGAGAAATTCTCTAATGATTATCAGCTTGGTTTAGAAGAGAACCGAGCACCACGAGGCCCATTCGCTCCTCGATGATATCTGGAGGACCACTAGCAAGTACATTATAAGATCTAGCTAGTATATATTTTGAAAGGCCAACAGTGTAGCTGAGTGAATGGCATGCTTTATCGCTAAGTACACTGGAGACCGAAGATGGAATTAGGATGATAATTAGTTATATAATTTTAATAATTAATTATACGGATATATATTCAGATTATACGGATTTGTACTCAGATTATATGAATTTATGTTCAGGTTACACGAGATGATTATGTGGTTACACAATTATTTGGTTTGATTATCCAATTTTAATTTTTTTAAACTATTTATTTAATTTTTTAAATTATTTATTTAATTTTTTAATGATAAAAATTATTTATTATCGAAATTGATGATTCGATGGCTATTATTATTAGTTATTATTTTTTTTTATGTATTATTATTTTATATTATTTTATCACATAGATGTATATTTATTATTATTATTTAATACTTATTATTATTTTATTATTTTTATTTTTATTTTTTTTATATTTTTATCAAAATTGATGATGCGATGGCTTTTATTATTATTATTATGAAAAAATCTAGAATTTTTTTATTTTAATACTTATTATTATTTTTTTTATCAAACTTGATGATTCAGCAGCTATTATAATTATTATTATTATTATTATTATTATTATTATTATTATTATTATTATTTAAAAAATCTAAAAAAATATATTATTTTTAATACTTATTATTTTTTATTACTTATATTTTTTATTACTTTTATTTTATTTTTTAAATTTTTTTCTTCCTTCTTCTTCCCCCTCACGCCATCCGCCCTCCCTCAGTGTCGTTGCTCCGTGATCCACTCTCCCCATGGGCCCCTGCCTATCGCGCGTCCAACACTGCCCCCGATCATGCTCCCCTCCCCTCCGTGCGCCCCCGACTACCTCCCCTACCCCTCGTCGGTGCTACTATTCTGCAATCCCCTCCCCCCGCGGCCCCCTGCTCGTTGGACGTTCAGCATCGCCTCCCTCGGGCCGCGCTCTCCTCTCCTCCGCATGCCTCCGATCGACCCCCCCTCTGAGGCCCCCCGCCCCTCCTGGCGTCCCGACCGCGCTCCTCTCCCCTCCATGCACCTCCTCCCCCCCGCTGTGCATCCCACACGGTCGTCGTGGCCGCTACCCATCCAAGGCCAGTTCTATTATTTTATGGATAGTATATGGCTTCAGTGGATGATAGGATCTAAAAATAACCTCTTAACAGAAAGATTTTATTCTACCTAAAATGTTTTAGAAACTAAAAAATAACTTAAGTTCAATCTAGATAATTAGATAATTTTCTTTTCTTTCTATCATATATTTTCTTCCTTTTTCTAGTCACTCATTTTATTTTCCTTTCCTTTCATATTCTATTGTAATTTATAAAATATAAATATTTTAATATTTTTTATAATAAATCAGAGGAGTCTCTCACTTCCTCCGCACTCCATTCCGGAGAAAAAAAAAAAATCAAAAAACAGAGTCTGTAACTGTTGAAAGCTCGCGAGTGTTTGCGCTACGATAATAGAGTTTTCAAGGGGCGAAAACCGTCTAAGATTGGTAAGTTTGACAGAAGACATGGTAAGCCCACCAATAATCCCAATCGTCCTACCAAGTTAAAAGGCAAGGGTGGGGGGCTTGAGGCAGCCCAACGGTCCAACACCAATAGGGCCAGGGCCAGAGCAGTGGGGGGGGGGGGGGCAAGCTATAACAGGTATTTGGTGCGGAAGAATCTGATGTACTAGATAGTGTAAACGATTCTCGACTCATATTAGTTGAGAATTCTTGATGCTATTTTATGTTTGTTCCTTGCTAGAGTTCTTTTATGTGTAGCTGCATGCATGTCTGCCGCTATACAGACAATTGGTGCCAAACAAAAAGAATTGATGAGTGCGAAATGCTTTCATACAACAGAATAATTACTCAATCCTCTGAGAATGCGAACCCTTTCGTACAACTCTTTTCCACGATCAACAATTTGAATCATCCTCCCAATTTGGTGTTTAGCTCTTTCGTTTCGAATTTGTGCGGGTAAGTGTACATTCTTTTTGCCATCTCAGAAGAGTGAGTTGGCTTTGGAGCTCTTTTTTTTTTTTAAAAAAAAAAAAAAGAAAAGAAAGAAAAGAACTCCAACCCTCCTCTAAATGGAGGAGAGGTGCAATCAGTAAGCTGTAACCCAGTTTGCATAAATTTATTGTAAAAAGAAAATAACAATGACACCTTAATTCTGTGCCTCAGCTGAATCATTTATCTTTGGCTCCTGAAACCATATGTCAAACATGGTGTGGGATTGAGCTGAAGCCACTCCAACCAGGAGCAGGCTAGTAGAGCTATCAGAATTGATGGGACTTTTCATATGTCGTCTTATATATGCTTTTAAAAGCAAATTTATTCGTGCTAGATTATGTCGGTATCTCCAAGCAACAAACGCAATATCTATCATCAATTACACACACAGAGAGACGGAGAGAGGATGTCGGGAGGGTAAATTTATTGGTTCAAATTTTCTAAATAGCAAACATATGATAATTGAGAAAGTTCGTTGTGGGGACAAAAAAAACTAGCATCGGTCATGAGTAACTTACAAGATTGAAATATAAGTGATTCTGATCTACTAATATTTATAAAATTAGGAGACCTTTTTGTGTTTGAATTTGGAGAAGGTAACAACTGCTTTACACGAGGTGATAGACGCACTTCCACTTCTTTCTTATTTTCTCTAAAAAAAATTATTTCCTATTTCTGTTCGTAAGACGAATGAGCATATTTTAGTCCAATAATATTTTTTATTTAAATGGTCCGTCAACAGATCGTTCTTCAATGCACAAATGGTTATGCATATCAGAACATAAAAATGGGGTAGCTACAAGGTTCAACCCAATAAACCATGACATCTATGAATATCATAATAATCGGTTCGATACATTGTGCAGTGAGATCTATAACAATTCAATGTCGCAATCTTGGAGACTTGAATTCTTAAGAAATTTGTTTCAATAAATACAATTATTTCTACGAATAACTCATCAAAAAAAGAGCTGTCCAGCACAACCATGGCCCCAGAAGATGATGTACCAAGCCACAAACAGTCTAACTAATGGTTGGGCATCTTCTTTATCCGATCAGCAAGAGCTACATATCTACCCATGAATTAATTGTAGCTTGTGCAATAAATTGAGCAGCTAAGTCTATCCTGGAACCTAACCCACCACCATCTGGCCAACCTTCAAGAGGCCACTGAACAACCATATTCATCAATGCCGAGTATATAAAACAATAATGGGCTGGATTGTGACGTAAAACTTGTCAGAGAATGCGCGTGATTGGCCCCAAAATCCCGTGCAGTTATGAAGGGGAGGGAGGCATCCGCATGCGCCAACTTTCCTCATAAAAGGTCTCTCACATGCTGTGCCACTGAGCCGTGTTTCTTCCCCGATCAAGTGAAATCAAAGGCTGACAATATGCTGCCCTTCTGCACCAAACCATGTGGAAAACCCAAACTAGAGTAGATTCTTATACCAAGAGGGACCACCTAGCTGAGAAAGTTACTAGAGTCTCCCCATTGGAAAGGGGATGGCAAGAAATACGAGGTACTAGTTTCCTGCAAGCTTAACAGTTGATGGAACTGCTGGCTGAGAGCAGAGTGGGGAGATAAAGTAAGCCATTTAACTCGGTAGGTCTCGTGGCATGACTTGGTGACCTGCAGAAATTAATTGCACCCATTACTAGAATCACAATGCACACCTACTAAGGAAATGACATGTGATGCCGGGAAGAACATGGGAGGCGATATTAAAAAGGAGTTGAAAGCCATGGTCATAGGGTACCATGCGAGCAAGGAGCTACTTCCGGAGTTTTAGCATGGGGTGCAATCAAGCCAAATTGGATCCAATAGCTACGAGTTTGAGCTTGACTTGATTCTCAAAATATTCAAATTCAAAACTCTACTTGAGATTGAGTTCAAGCTCAAATTCGAATCTTAACCAACTAATTATATATATGTGTATGCGTATGTGTGTATTCGTTTCAATCTAGTATCTTACTATTCAAGTATGAATTAAAAAATTATTCAAACTATTCAAATTTAACTTGAATTTGATAGTAATCGAGTTAAGTTGAGCCCAAGTAACTTGCTAGCAACTTGACACATTAACACCTCTATTACAACATACTCAACTATCTTTTTTCGCTTAGCAAAAAGATCCAAAAAGAAAAACCAAGAAAGAAGATATGCAATTCTCTCAAAGCGGTGGTGATGTGGGTACAGCGCCGGTGTACAAGGCCAATGACCAGGTGTTTTCTCATCTTTGTTCTTCAAGCGTTTGTGGCTTGTTATCAAGAAAGTCAACGCTTTCCATCAAGCTATCATTTCTTGTTATCAAGAAAGTTAACTAAATTACATTCATACAAAGAGACACCTGATGTGATGGAACCTAGTCATTATTGATCTACTAGTCACCGCACAACTTTCTATAAGATTGTCTCTATAATGTTAATAAAGATGATGAAGATCGCTCTACCTCTCTTCATAGGCCAAAACAAGGAGCATAAAAGTATCTATATTAACATTATCTTAACTCATGAGTTTATGGGGCCTCTTATGCTAACTTGATTACAATTAATTTAGACATGGAATGGGCTCATGATTATATATGGTGGGATTTCATTATTTAAGTTTTTCAAATTTCTCAATTTCATGATGCTTGGATTAATTAAAGAATACCAACTACATCCTTCACATTTGCTATTGAGTTATGCCTCATCTTTTTATTTTTTATGCCAATCTTTTATCTTAGATGTTACACAAAACATTGGCGGAGAGGAGGCTTGTTGCCCATCTTTTTTTTTTTAAAATTTATTCTCTTTCTTCTGCTTCTTATTCATTTTTGTTTAAGGTATTGGAGAATTATGGCAAGAGCTGATCATGGGCTGAACTTAGGTATGAAAAATATTAAATTTTGTATTACTCTGGCCTGAAGTTTGGCTAAAAATGAATATAATTTAGGTCCGAGGTCTGATTCATAATCAACCAAATCACCACTACTGCTTTTATTTCTCTTCTTTTATCTGCTGAGAACAATGTTCTTCCAGAAAATCAAGGCAATCGATTTAGAATGCAGAGGCATTTGAAGGAGATTGTTCTCAGCTACTACTGTACTTGTAGACATGGTAAATATCTCAAAGTTGGTTATTTGTTTCAGCCCAAGAATTAAAGTTAATTTCAGGCAACAAGTCAAAAGCACCAGCTGGAATCCAACGATATCTGGCAGCGTCTGGAAGTTCCCTGTTACTGCTCTCAAGTCTCGGACTAGTCTTATTCAAAAAATCTCTGACAGATTGCAGGGCTGGAGATTGCATGCGTACATTATCTACGATGGGCTGTTTGGTGTTGATAAGATCCGTCCTTGTTGCCATGCTGATGCACTTTATGTCCTGTTTGGTGTTGATAAGATCCGTCCTTGTTGCTACGCTGATCCGCCTTACGTCAAATATGGTCGTTCCCATACATTTGTGCCATCCAAATGGCTGAACAGCTAATGAGCCGTGAATTTTCTTTGGGGCGGCGATGCCAATAACAGAATGCCTCATCTACCTCTCTCTTTTTTTCTTTTTTTTTAATTGAAATTAGGAGGTTATACCACCCGTGATTTATTCTCAATATGAAGATAATTTACACTACCGATGCCTAGACTAGAAGAACCTGCGCCATCTGGGACCCCAAGGAGGGGAACAGAATGGAGGGTGAGATAGAAGAGAGAGTTTTGAAGAAGCTGGATTTCAGAAGTTGCCATCGTTCTGCTTCGTGTTTTAGGTTGGCTTAAACGAGTTGCCGGTCTCAGTTCCGACGAGAGGAGAAAGGCTGGGTCGTTTCACCATTGTTTGGTGTGATAATTTAACTTCGCGTGTGCAATATGTCTTTGTCTACATAGCAAGATGTCCAGTTTTGCAGCAGGTATGGGCTTTGTTGAAAGACTTTGCATGGGGAGGTGGCTTCCCGTCTATAGACTCGGCTATTTCGTTCCTCCCATTGGCGCCAGCGTCCAGCGGGCAAATTAATTAAACTAAGCAGTACTTTGCCTGTAATATGTTTCTCTATAGCTCCTAGATTGAATCGGCGAGTGGAGAGTGATTAGAGTGGGAGGACACGTTGCCATATGCAAGTAGGCGAAAAAAGATGCAACAAAGAGGTGATCTGAGGTTTCTTCGTCATTCGTTGCACTCCAACTCCGTTTTCGTCGTTAGAATTTGGTCATGGAAGGTCAGCTAGCTGAAAATTTTGAATTTTTTCAGACAGTGACAACTTCTAGTTGTTGTTGACGAACCGTGATGTTATACCGCCTAGGCTGAAGAAACTGCAGCATTTCTTGATGGTGAAGGTTTTGGAGTAGCTTCACTTCCATTCAATTTTGTTATCTTCATCCTGTTTGGAAGGTCGGAGAGGTGGTGCAGAGGTATGTCAATCGGTGGCTGATGGTGCTGTGCTGGTTCAAAGAAATAAAAAGGGCTGTCACGAAGAAAAAAATTAATTAGATAAAATACTTTCAAAAATCTATTTTAAAAATCATAATTTCATGCAAAATGATTTTTAGAAATTTTATTTTTGGATGCAGTACTCAGTACAAAGAAAAAATATAAGATCATGAGAGTAAAAAGATGAAGTGCAGAAGGAAAGCTTGAGAAATGAAAAGTTATATGATAGGCAATTGAAAAAAATAGTTATATTAATTTCTCATGTTCTCAAAAAATTATAAAAATCTAAAGATGATGCAACTCTCCAGAGTCCGAACGCTCCATATACATTTTTCTAGGAATGGTATAACTCTATATGATTTTTTTTTTTTTTTTTTCATGCACTCAATAGGTAACAAATATCTTGGAGTTTTAAAATTTCAGATAGCACATTTCTTATTAGAAATAAATACTTAACAAATTTTATCACTTGTAAAATAGTTGTTATGGTTGTTTAGGGATTCAATCATTGTCAGCAAACAGCAAAAAGTACTATGGTGACCAAGTATTGGGGGAAGATTTGGAAGCAATCACTAATGGACGCAAACATGGCTCATCTGCTAGGCCAGGCAACTCTTAAACGCTACACGTTTTGTCTGGCTCGAAACGGCAAAATCTTCAGTCAGAAAATTTCAAATCTTCGACGGATCTTTCCAAGGGCGGAGATGGTCCAAAGTTTTATTATTCATGATAGGATGTCATCTCAATGGGATCAACATAGAGCTTAGATCGGCCCGGAAAGGATCCACACCTCTAAGAAAAGAAGGATAATTGTCTGCGCACCATATGCAATGCAGAAAAAATATACTACTTCGTATGATTGGGCATATAACTAATAGCCACCTCTTTTTAATATATATTTAATATCTATAATTTTATTTTTTAATTTAAAATTTTAAATAATAAAAATATTTTTTTTTAGAAAAAATTTTATGACATTCAGTATGACAACATTACGACAGTTTATGATAATATTATGACTTATGTATACAGAAAGTTATAATTTGATCATAGAATTTTATAAAAAAATAAAAAATATTTTCATCATTATAAATTTAATGATGAAAATATCTTCCTTCCATATGACATCCTGTGGCCAAATTATTACTTTATGTGCATAGAAAGTCATAATATACCCGTAGGATGTCATAATTTTTTTTTTAAAAATATATATTTTTATTATTCAAAATTTTAAATCAAAAAGTATAACTACATGTATTAAATATGTTTAAAAAATGATGGCTATATGATCCAATCATATGAAAAGGTGTATTTTTTCTGCACTACGAGCGGTGCACAAAGTAGCTCTCAAGAAAAGAATGTACCTCTGGACCACAACAGCAAGCCCATCATTTTAATTACTACTACAAAAAAGGGCTACTGCAGCGGTTTGTAACCGCTGCCATAGCCTATAGCAGCAATTTTTTAACCGCTGCTACTACGGCCATCATCGTAACTTTATGGCAGTGGTTGTTGCAGTGATTGTTAGAATCGTTACCATAGATGGTCTATTACAGCATTTTATAAACCGCTACAATAGATCGACCTATAGCAGTGGTTATGTAATCGCTGCCATAGGTGCCATAGGTCTAATGCAGCGATTGACACCATTTGCACCAGGAATCTATGGCAGTGGTTGGCACGAATATGGCAGCGGTTATAAAACCGCTACCACAGATCTTAAATAATTAAAAAAAATTATTTTTTATATATTTTACTGATAAATACAGTAAATAACATAAAAAAAATATAATAAATATAAAAATTATTCTGAAATGCTAAAATTTTATTATTGAATAAAATTTATTATAATATTTTTTAAAAAAAATAAAATATATCAAAAATCTTCTAAATCTACATCGTCGTCGTCGTCACCGAGAGTTGGAGCCGAAGCCAGAGCTGGAGCTGGAATGCGGACCTACATATCCTCAAAGCTTGTGACTCCAAAAGGCACGCTGAGCGTCGACATCATGTCTCTCACGATGTCCTCCAAATGAGATGTGCGCTCCTCAGCCCGATGTACCCGCATCGCAGCATGATTTGCCCGTGCCAATGCCTCCTCAAGCTCCTCCCAACTGACGACACCGAAAGTCTTTGAAGAGACGCTCACCTCGGATCAGTAGCTTGTCGGCGTGTGTCCGGGCATGCATTGGATTCTCCTAGAGTGCTCAGGCCCTAAGACCTGAGACAAATGGTCATGGGGCCCAGAGGTATCCGGATCCTCGCTCGCTCGTGCATCTAACTGATCCTATAATTATAAATTGAAATAAAATTTTATAAGAAATGTTATAATACTAATTATATATACTAATATATTTAATACTTATAAAAATACGTCTGATCGCGGTGTTCATCGGCCTGCCCATCTTGTCCGTGCGATTAGATCGAAAGATCTCGCTATGGCTGGGCATCACTCCATCTCTCATCAGCTATAATAAAGAATAAATTTATCAGAAAGATGATAAAAAATATGAATTTAATTTATCTAGTAAGATTTAGAATTAATTATCTCTCTATGCATACGACTGACCATAGACCCGCGGCCTAGAGCGTGCGTGTACTCCTGGACTGCACGATTCTCCTGATTCTGAAAGAAGGTAGCCTAACAAGTATTCAAATAAATAATAAATATTTAAAATATATTTAAATATATTAAAAAATTTAAAAATTAAAAATTTTATCTCGAACTCCTGGCTCCTCCAGTGTCTAACCATCCTCTTCCACTGATTCGGAGGATAGTCCTATATCCAGCGAACAAGCTCCTCCAGATGTCTTGTCGGTGCTCGAGCCATCCTCTGTGGAGCTTGATCTTGTAACCTCGGTATAACTTTTCGATCTTCTTCAGTCGAGCATCTCGAGCCCTCTCGTGATCGAAAAAGTTGTACCTCCTCTGCACAAATTTATCATAAATCAATTATAAAATTATTCTAATCAAATATATATAGTATAAACATATAAAATGCATAAATATAACTAAGATGCGCATACTTACCCATATCTCCTCTCATACCCGATCCCTCACAGCAGCATCCATCAAACGTCAGTCTCTGGGCTCTACAGGAATGATGTTCGACCGCCTCACAAGCACTCCAAAAAAGGAATGTAACTCCTGCACGGTCTTCCCTACCGGCCTCCCCTCCGCATCATACTACACCATCACCTGATGCTGGCAGTTCCACATATGTGCTATACGTTTGGGATCATAAAATATCCGACTGAATGATGTACCTGCCATATAAATATGTTATGTAAATATATAAGTGTACAGATACTATATAAAAAATAAAGTTGTGCTAATATAATAAAAATGTACACTCAGATGCCTGCGATGGTAAAGGCTCAGCTGCCAGTGGAGTAGATGCCATCGGTGGAGTAGATGCTGACTGTGAAGGTCCCTGAGCAGCCGATGCTAAGGTGAACGGAGTATGCTCCGACTACTGCTCAGATGCTGAACTATGCGTAACCCGCCGAGGGGTAGGGGTAAAAGCTAGATGGCATTTCGGTGCCATCATGACCTGCAATGTTAATGAACATTAATCAATATAACATCGTGACATATCAAATTCTATTCACTTGGAAGCCAAGCCGGCTCCATACCTAAGACAGCCGGCTCCGTGCCTGAGACATTCGACTAGGGTCCTCCCCCAGTCGGCTCGATCACAACCTAAGCCGGCTCGGTTGTATGCCATCCCCTCGATCACTCCCTCTCTCCCTCTCTCGATCTCTCTCATCGGTGATGGTAGCGAGGCCAAACCCCTCCCTCCCAGCTTTTCCATCTCTCGATCTTCCTCTCTCCCTCTCTTGATCTTCCTCGCCGGCGAGGCCAGACCCCATCCCTCCCTCTCTCACTCTCTCGATCTCCCTCGTCGGCAAGGTCGGACCCCATCCCTCTCAGTGATGTCGGTGAGGCCGGACCCCCTCCCTTCCTCTTTCGCTCTCTCGATCTCCCACTCTCTCTCTCAATCTTCCTCACCGACGAGGTCGGACCCCCTCCCTCCCAATGATGGTGGCGAGATCAGATTCCTTCCTCCTCTCTTAAGTACAGACCCATCGGATATTCGGATTCGGATCCGGTACTAGTAATTAAAATTAGGTCCAAATCTAAATATCCAGATTTCAATCTAAATCCAATCCGTTGATAGATCTAGTCCACAGCCGCCGACATGACACGATCCAAGGCTACCGCCACGACACGACCCAAAAACTATGGCATGCAAATAATTATAATATTTATAATAAATATTTATAATATTAATTATAAATATTCTTAAATTATTATAAATATATATGATTAATAAATAATACTATAAAATTTTTTTAAAAAATTATACCTACGACTATAGAGAGTGGATCATACCGAAAGCTCCGAGGATCGCCGACGATGATGGCACTAGAGGTAACCTGTGAAACAAAAGTAAGATAATGAGATAGAAAAGAGAGAAAAAGAGAAAAAAAAAGAGAATAAGAGCAGCCGGGGATGGGGGCTAGGGGAAAGGGGGCATAGTGATAAGGAGGCCGAAGGAGTCTTCGCACTAGACCGGGGGAGGGTCAGAATGGTAGTGGTGGTGGGGGGTGGGGTTTTGCGGGTCCAAAAGAGGGTCGGATGGAGGTTCGCCGGAGGAGGGGTTTGCTGGGGATAGAGGGAGGGTCGGATGGGGGGTGAGGGGTTCGTGGGGGGCCGAGCAAGGGTGGATGAGGGTTCGTCGGAGGAAGGATTTCGCTGGAGGCCGAGGGAGGATCGGATGGAGGGGTGGGGGGCCTGGATGAGGGGTGGTGAGTGGCGGGGAGGGATGGCCGGAGATGGGGGGTCGGAGAGGGAGGAGGAAGGATGGGCGGCATCGGTCAGAGGGGAAGGAGGGGCAACACCGGTCGGAGGGGAGGAGGGGCGACGTTGGTCGGAGGGCAAGGGGCGACGCCGACTTAGAGGGAGGAGGGGCGACGTCGGTCGGGGGGAAGGAACCTCACCGACGATGAAGAGGAGGGAAAGAGATTGAGCGAGAGAGATCGAGCGCACACGAAAGGAAAGAAAAAATTTAGAAATTTTTAACCTAACCTACGACAGCAGTTATCGAACCGCTACCATAGATCTACGATAGCGGTTATCCAAAACCACTGCAATAGATCTACGACAGTAATTTTATAACCGCTGTGGTAGATCTATAGCAGTAATTTTTGATAACCGCTGCCATAGATGAAAAATAATTTTTTTCTCATTTTTTCTCTAAATATTATATAATTTTAAAAATTAATATCAATTTTCACCATTCATTATCTAAATAATTATCATTAGAGTATCGTCGCAAAAGATTGCCTTGATCTGATGGTCCTAGCTTCATCGATCAAAAAAATTTGATTTCGATGATCACGAACGATGATACGATGATCTGATAGATGGAGTTCTTTGATGGATTCAAAAACCTTCAACAATGATCTCGATGATATTTGTAGTATACTATCAAAGTTTCACTTCAATTGGATATTATTATCATAGTCAATTTAGTATGGAATAATTTCGACCGTTAAATAGAAACAAGCGATCAAAGGATTAAACGACATCCGATTATAAGATAATTTTTAGTTAAATAATTTTTATTATAAATTTAAATATTTTATATAACGATGATAATAAAATTTAAATCATTTTCATATAAACTGTTCATGTTAAGCAAATATTATAAAAAAATAAGCATAACAACTAGTAAAGTTTCAGAATGGTTATCAGGAGACGTATAGTTTTAGATCATTTTTTATCTCATGAGTTGAATTGTATAATTATCACCATAAAAAATAATTAAAGTAGTAGCCAAGATCATTTATAAAAAAATTATCTCATAATCAGACACCGTTTGGTCCTTTGATCATTCGTTTATTATTTAACGGCTGAAACTAACATATACTAAATTGACCAAGATAACGATATCCGATTGAAGTGAAACTTTGATGGTATGCTACAAACATCATCGAAATCATCGTTGCAGATTTTTGAATCCATCGAAGATCTTCATTTATCAGATCATCGCATCATCGTTCATGATCGTCGAAATTAAATTTTTCTGATCGATGAAGCTAGGGCCATCGGATCGAGGCGACCTTTTGTGACGACACTCTAATGATAATTATTTAGATAATGAACGGTGAAGATGGATATTAAATTTTAAAATTATATAATATTTAAAAAAAATATATATGGCAGCGGTTACAGTTCATAAATCATATTATAGCAGCAGTTCCTACTAACTGCTGCTGTAGATCCGACTTATGGCAGTAATTATAATAAACTATCATTATAGATCGATCTATGACAGTAATATTTTATAATCACTACTATAGGTTCGACCTATAGTAGCGATTTTCTGTAACCGCTGCAATATGTCATACTTATGGCAGCGGTTATAAAAACCGCTGCCATAGGTCCGACCTATAGCAGCAGTTAACGAAAACCGCTGCCATAGTATTAGACTATTTTTATAGTAGTGAATACACTATGAGTTGGAAGACTTGAGGGTCATTATTGGCCTCATTCACTCGTTAAGGACTCGTCACTAACCATAGCCAGCAGCTTTGTTTGTTAAAAAAAATTCAAAGTGACTTTTTAATTTCTTTTTGAAAAAGCAAAGAAAAAATCAAACAAAAATTTTGAGAAAAATTAAACAATGCAGACGAATTAATTTTAAAATCTATGTGCCTCTAAGGCAATCACCATAATGTTGTTTTCGTTTGACATTTAGAGTATTTCAGATCATTATGGCACCTTGATCGATTGAATTCAACTTCCAGAGATATGCATGCATAGGTGCTTGGTCCAAACATTCCTAGAACCAAATTGAGGACCACATGGATATGTGACGAAGTTGAAGAATAAATTTTATATTGTAAACTATATTGGAGGGGTGCTAGCTAGCCTATTAATTAAATCTCTCGTCACACTTCTACTGCAAAAGATTGATGCGCTTGGTTGTGACAGATCAATTACAAATTTTCAAATAGTTTGGACTCCATGATCCTGCCTCAGAGAGAGAGAGAGAGAGAGAGAGAGAGAGAGAGAGAGAGAGTAAAAGATGGCTGAACCATATTGATTATGCCTTCATTAAGGCAGAAAATTAAACAAAAAGTAGACATTATAGGGGCAAATATAAACATAATATGTTAATTTGTATGGGCCCTGCGATGTAGATATAACTGTCAAGCCCTGACAGATCTGTTCCAGACCTGGTCAATCATAGAGCGCCAGATACCGGTAGCAACTTGCGCGCTTTTCTGAGGAAGAAAAAGGCCCACACTTTTTGTGGCCCATAATGTACAGTGACCATGGCAAGCGCTATGGAAGCCAGCAGGAGAGTAGGTGTCCTTAGGAAGCAGGTGTGAGAATTCTACGGCCCCACAAATTAATCACCATTTAATGAATCGAGGTCACATTGTCCGAAAGACCATACGAAGGAACAACACTCCAAGATAGCTGGCCTTCGGTAGCCGCATCAAGAAAACGGGAATAATGAAAGCCATGCTAAGGGGGGATAGCTATGCCACAAGTTTATACCATATTCTATTGGGTTTTCAGAATGAACTGAGATTTTTCTGAAATGGCAAAACTATCTGTTGCCACCGAGAATTGATCTGGTTACACCGTCAAGCTGGCTGATTTGCTGAAAAGCTCGATGGAATATCTTAGAGATCAGAGAGTTGGCCACAGATCTAGAAGTGCCTTCGAAGATGATAATTGGCTGAATCTTTGTTCCAATGCCGGATCAATCTTCATGAAAACCCAAAGATAAGGGAAGCCTGCTTGCTTGTCGGAGAATTTTTGATAGGAAACCTCCAACAATGCCTAAGTCAGATCTTTTAAGTAGATGAGTGAGAGAGAGGAGAGAGAGAAAGAGAGGTCGGCATATTTAGGAGAATTCCTTCATAGAGAAATTTATTTAGAATTGCTTGAGGTTTAGGCTCAATTTAACTTATCTCCAAAAATTATTGAGGGGTGATTGTCCTGTGTATCTCATAACTATCGATGTTATTCCATCATTATAAAGTGGTTATAACCGAATGGGGGAGGGATTCCGCATGCTTTGGCCACATAATAAAAATTGGTGGATCAAGATAAGGACTTCATCGCAAGCTCTCATTAATTAGTCTATTCTGTCACATTAGCTAATTAGTTCTGTCGTATATTATATTTTATACAATAATATTAAAAATTTAAAAATAATATCAATATTAAATTATATTATCAATATAGTATATTATAATATTAATTATATTATAAAAGATATTTAAATAAAATTTATTGTATAGTTATAATATGGATATTTTAATCCTATATCAATAAGAAATAATTATATTGTAATATTATGTTATGATAATATAGCATTTCATTATATTTATAGGCTCCCGCATCTTATTATAATATATTATAAAATATTATTTGTATATTATATTACTATAGAAATATATAATTTTATAGTAATATTGATATTTTGAAGTTAGTAAAATATAATACTTGTCAGAAGGTAGAAGATACATCGATGTGTGTTATCGTTTCTTATCATCTGTATCCCTTGGACCAAATTATTCATGATCCTGGTCGTCGCGCTCCTCCCACTTGCAGTTTGGTCACTTGGGTGGGTGCGTGCCCTTTTGCTTTAGGGCACAAAACGCCAAACAACACTGCCTTTTCTCTTTTGCAACTTGGGGTGTGCCTGATTCGGGATCCTTTTCCACTGTTTCGGACGAGAACAACTGAACTTTTAAGGAATTGGATGGCTCCAAGGGCCATAAGAAAAAGGCCACATCGATAGATACGGCTTCATGTCATGTCCCTCACTCATGTCCTCGGATGGATCCCCACTCAAAGCAATGGTACCATCAAGGGATCGTGATACTCTCCTTTATCAACCTTGGCTCCTAAGTTTTGCTTAATGAAAATAGAGAAATTTTTGTTAGAGTACTCCATGATATGCCAATCTATCTCAAATATCTATTGGGTTCTACCAAAAAATATCTATTGTTTTCTTGGTTAATTATGTCTTCTAAGTATTGTTTAATGAAAAATGACGAATCTAGGATGAATTTTGAGATATATAGCTCTACATGTAAATTAATTCATTGATATGACGTATATAGGCCTGCTAGGAGGAGGAACACCATGTGAGCGCCTAGCTTTTGTTTGGAATCTCAAATTTCTCTTGCTTTTATATATGTTCATCATAGACTATATATATTGTCCATCATTTTCTTTTTACATTCCAGTTAAAAGCAATCTTTAATCAATCTCTAAGATAATTTGTTGGGCTGTTATATATATATTTAATACATGCAGAGTGTGGATGTAGAACGTCACAAGTAGGGGATATATAGCAACCACTTTGTATCCTAGGCTTATTAATTCTCTTTTTTGACATCTCCAATATAGAGTTATACTGCCGACGGTATTACCTTATCCCAGGATATAAATCTATTCCACCCATGGGTTCGGATAGATTTAGACTACAAAATTGAACGAAATACTATGGTAACCAATCATACTTTCACCCTCTTCTTGTCTTCTCACTTTGTATAGTCATTATTGGGTATGGGAGTTTCAAAGTTGTCTTCTCACCTTACCTTCTTCTTGTCGCCTTCCTTTCTTCCAATCTCTCCTCTCTCTTGTTTAGAATCTTCTCATATGATCCATGCTCCGACAAGTTGCCACCCTCTTCTGTCATCTGCTGCGACCTAATTTCCCTCCTCACGGCATAGAAATATTTGAATTTCTATCCAGATTCCACACAAATGACCATACAACTAATAACGTGTTCAACTTGTAACGCTCTTCCGGGTGTTCTGAAATCCTCACCGCCAACGAGAAATTTTTAGATAAATTCATAGGCAAAATATTTATGAATTTTGATTGACTTTTTTTTCATTTTATAGTCAACTCATATTAGCATTTAATATAAAATAACTAAGATGTAAATTTTTATTAGGTTTACTCGTGATAAAATAAATTTATCTAATAATTTCTCCTCCCAACATTTTGGATTCTATGCTCGGTGCAAGCGGCATTACCCATTAATTTGCACCCGCTGGTACTCGGACCACCGCTTTCCTAAGCCACACGGCCCTACTGACGACATCATCATAAGACTCTTTGGAGGTCCATCCATCGTTAAACGCCTTACATATTCCATCCGAAAGGTTGAGCTTTTCCTACTACGAACAGCGGCGCAGACCCACGGGTTTTGTAATTGTAATAATAATAATAAAAGAAAAGGGTGGGTAGGATTTCGGATCAAAAACAATAGTGACACTTTTATGATTTAACGAACCTATGAATACCATCTCCATTATTTATACATGCACGACAATAATAAAAGTTACAGGCTTGCATGGAGAATCTAATACTAGCTTTGCACCTTAAGCCCTAACAATAGTAATTTATGCACGCAGAGGGAAGGCACCATCACATACTATGGACCAGGGCTAGGCCGTAGCTAGCTAGCTGCAGATGCCCTGCGTCTATCATGAAAGAATCCAAAGGTGGGTCATGAATCTTAGCTTTCGTATCCGGAAACGTGGACAGATCGTGGGAGCCAGTGACCACCGTAGACGGTCTTAGTGCACACCACCTAATGCCTGTTGAAGCATCCAGAAATTCTATGCGAATCGATGCAGTCGTCCCACATAATATACAATAGTTAGGCATCAGATTATGCGTGCATAAGGTATGATATAATTAAATCGTTTCATGCATGAATAGAAGAAAGCATGGGCATCTTTGTGTGCGTACCACGTGTCGGTATCCAGCTGCAGGTGCGAGATTGGGACCATATAAATAATAATAAGCTATGGGACATGAGAGGAGCTCAGGGAACTACGGGATCTTTTGTGATTTTGACTTGGAATTGACAGCATGGTGTATGATATAGTATGATGCATTATTTGCATCATCCATTATATGATGAACGGCTACATATGGATATAGATCATGTATATGATGGATGGCCGCATGCAGATGCAAGCTGTGATGCATGGCATACGTGGTCATCCATCATGGATGACATGTGTGATGTGCATCACGAGTACTGCAA